>CAOJCR015822164.1:0-14081 GCA_948330485.1 Euphorbia neoarborescens
CTATTCTAGCCAAAACCAAAAAACCTACATCTTCATCCAAACCCCCCCCCCCCCCCCCCCAAAAAAAAATGTAGCCCTCACAAGACAGTAACTAGAGAAAGAAAAACAGTAAGCTTTCAGACCTTGATACCCCTCCCCATCCAGTAAAATCTGTCTTAAAACTTTTTACAACTCCATCTCACTTGGGATTGGACAGTTTTAACTGATATTGAACTGAGAAAAAAATTAAGATGTTCTCTATGATTTAATGAATCTCGCGGGCAAATAATTTTCTTGCTTGACATAATTACAAATCCAAGAAAAAGTCACCCTATATTTTCATTCTTCAACAGTTAATGTACTTGTTAATAAATGTTAATCAACCTTAACAATGTCATACCTCAGCAAAATTATCATCCCCAGAATGATCTGCTCCAGTACAATTCATACCATGAGCGCCACTATACTGGAGGACCCTAAGCTTTCCTTCCTGCAATCAACAGAAAAAAACAAACAGATGCTTAGCATAAAGAAGATTGGCAAAGAATCAATCTGAGAATGTGCACACCTTGGTTCCATAAACAAGACCTCCCCCAGCAAAAGGATGAAAGCAAGCGACATTGACCTCATCCTCTGCACTAGGAAGAACTCTGACAAGTTCCATATCAGACACTCTGTAAACCTGAACAATAGATATGGAGGATTAGAAAAGAGTTTGAAACAATGCCAAAACTAGTTAAGATGTTAAGAGCTACTGATTGCTGCATGATAAATCTACAAAATATGAACTGCTTATTGATTTCTATTGTTAACTATTTAAATCATTATTATTACTTGGACAGGCTTACTACAAAAGAAGCTTAGTAAAAAAAATGGGCAAAGCTTACACACCTCAAGAACTGTATAAATAGGAGACGTTGTTTCCCCATCAATAACAATGCTTTTAAGAAGAGAGCCATGACGTCGACCGTAAGCAAGTAATATATGCTCGGATGTCGGTGAAAACTGCACAAGTAAATTCATCTCAAATAATAAAGTACAATCCAGAACACCATAAAGGCAAGACCCATCAATAACATTTATTATTATGTTTTTAGGTGGTTTAGTCTTGCTTGTTTGTGTGGTAATGTGTGTTTTCTTAGTTTATGCTTGAATTGATATAAAATATTGAATTGATTTAACTAGAAATGGATTATATATATATAATTTTTTATTTTATGCGCCTCATGTTTCTCAGGCGCCTGCCTTGCGTGGAGCTTTGAGCCTAGGCTCCAGGACACCTTAGCGCCTTAGTGCGCCTTGCGCCTTTAATAATTATGGGTTCTATGAGGTAATTGTATAGCATATGGGTATTTGTATTTATGCGTTATTGAATTATGGTTCTGTTACGAGAGTTGTATTGCAACTTGATGCATTTGAGTATTTATATTGCAGCAAAATGGATGCCAATTCTTCGAATGGCATGATGAAAGGATGAAACATAGAGCCAAAGTTGTGATTAATGAATTGAGAAAGTTAAACAAAGGCCTGTTTGAGTAGAAAGAAAAATTGGATTTGGGTTAAAATTGTGGTTTGATGGGCAAAGAAGAGAAAAGTGAAGAGAATTTTTTGGATTTGAGCGCGGAAGAACGAAAGAGAAGAGGGTGGGACTTGAGTCAAAATTGTGGTTTTAGGGTTATGTGGGTCCCATGATGATGTGTCATCCACGTGTCATTTACATGGCAAAAAATTGATGACACGTGGAACCCGTCATTGCCAGCATGGAGCTTCCGTTAAAAAGGGGTGATTTGGATGATTTTTGCAACGTTTGGGATGTTTTTGGAGAGATTAATTCTTTAGGGTGCAAATTGCCAAAAGCCCTATTCTTTAAAGGCTAAAATGATAGTTTACCCTAAAAAAAGAAACAGGATATGCAAACAAACATCTAAGATTCTAACTGCTCACAATATAAGCACAAGTAATATGAGGATAAATTGAAATTGCATGATACAGTAAATAGATGAATCATATTAGCAAAACATGCAGCAAAAACCAACCAGTTTATATGACTATAAATGCATAATGTCAAGATACGTTATAAAGGAGCTAAGTAACTCTTATCTACCAAAAACAAACTCACCTGGATCGAAGTCAAGCAGTGGGCAGCTCTAATTGCTCGTGATACAAGGACTGAACCAAAGCTGAACAAGGAAAATATATTCATTAAAAGAATAGAAAGTGAACCATCATTCAGGTCAAAAATTAATAAACAGATGAACATATTATGAGTAGTCCAATACTTACGTTGCCTCCTCCAGGGAATATATGCGAAGCTCATACATAACTTGGTGAGCAGAGATTGGATGTCGAGTAGGTGAAGTTGCTGCACCAGTATCTTGTTGGATTAGTGTTTGTAGTCCAGGGTCAGCTTCCATATTAGGAAGCATACAAGCAACACACGCAGCTAAATATCTTCCACAAGGAGAAAAATGAGCACCCATTTCGCTGCACAAAAAAAAAAACGCAGAGCTAACTAAGTAAACATTATGAAAGGACAGAAAATTGCTGAGGTTGATAGGTCACATAACAAATTATGTAGAGATGCATAACAAATAAAACTCAAAACTCAAAAAATAAGAAGCATCTAAAGAATCGAGAGGATGAAGGCATGACATAGGACCGATATCTTGGTATTGAGTATTGACACGTAGAGTATCCTGGACTGAGACTATAAATAGGAAATATAACCATCAACTTACCTACATAGGACAGCATGAGGAATAGTCATACGACATCTTTCTGCACTGAGAGGGGCACAAGGGTGTTCAATATCATGTGACCAGACCCTGAGCTTTACAGTACAAGGTAACTCTGCTGCTGCCGCTGCGGCTGCAAGCGTTGTGGCAATTTCAGACTGGATTCTGTTAAAAATGCGCTGAGTATCAGTTCCTTCATTTTGCACTTCATTGGCAGCTAGACTCTCCCCAGACAAGCGTGGGCGAGAAGTCTGGTGATGTAAGTCAGGTCTCCCAGAAACCCCAGGAGGCATTGCTGAGGTGGCTGTTGGAGCCTCCGTAGTATCAGTAGATAGATAAGATGTTGATAAACCTGTATGATTGACTGAATATTCATGACCACCTCCACTAAGAGGAAGTGCTGACGTAACACCAGCTTGGGTTTGACCCATTAACCATCCTTGTAAAAATCGTAGCTCCCACCAAGTTGGATCTCTAGATCGTAAATACTGATGAAGTTGCCCAACTTCAGTGGACTGCTCCCTAAATGAAACATTTCCAGAAGCTCCACCAACCGCATTATTACTACCACCAGACGTTTCTGGGGCATTATAATTCCCTTGTAAGTTTCCCCCTACAGATGAGATTTCATCAGTCTCCATGGCATCCACTATGGTTTCAGAAAAGCCACTTCCCCTTCCACTAGGGAAAATATTAGCAGCTGTAGTACCTTCTGCATGGGAATATGAACTGGAAGGAACTGCAGGAAATGTTTCCATAGGAGACACGAAGGTATTAACCCCAGAATTTGGATCTGCCTGCAACTGCCTTGAACTGGAAGCCTCTACTTGCATTGTGCTTGAACTAGTATGCCGTTCTGCACCTGTTCTAGTATCATCCACAGAGAACGAGGGTACAAGCAAGAAAGGCAATGACATGAGAGGCAGTTCAGCTGCCAAATTAACACGATCGCTTGAATTAACATTTGCAACAAAGACAGCAGGAGGAGGATATTTTAGGTAACCCGGAGATGTTGCCCGCGTCATTGACGAATCTGAGGAGTCGAGATCATTGACCTGCATATCAGTCCAATAATGTAATCTACACAATAGGTGAGTAAAGACTAAAATAAATATCTTTTTAACTATTCACCTCAGCAGTCAGGAGAAATGGGGCAGCATGAGGATGAAAGTGCACTGCTCGAAGAGAACGCCTAGTCTTCAAAACAATGGTTGGTGATGATGCCTCTCCTTTTTTATTGTAATGCCATATGTACAACTGAAAAATCATATAAAATACCAATCCTGAGCTGCATCATAAAACTTCTCTGGATCCTTCATATAGAAAGGAAGGAAAGAAATCAATTCAAGCAGGACTGACTATAATAGAAGGTGAGATTCAACACCTTGTGACCTGATGCAACAGCAAGCAGTTCCCCTTCAGCATGGAAAGCAATAGAAGCAATAGGACGATCTGTAAGGGAAATAAATACAGAAATATCAGGTTCAGTACATTATACATGCTTCAGTAATAAATATAGAAAGAGGATGAGCATCTATGAGAGTGTGATATCAGTAACTAAAACGTTACTCAGAGTGGACATACAAAAGTCACGAGATCCTATGCACTCTGCTGTGTTAGCATCCCATAAGCGAACCTCATAATCCAAGCTCCCACTAGCTAGAATTTCAGGATGCAATGGATGGAACCTAACCTGTAAAATCAGCACCTTAACAAAAGAAAACTACAACCCACGCCAACAAGAAAAAGTAATACAGTTACAGATGTAGAAGGTGGTGTAGTAATCCCTACAATTGTAATGACACATAAAAACAGTTGTAGAATCTTTAATTTATTTTTTATTTTTTAGGCATGAAGATGTAGCTACAAGATATATTGCTGGTCAAGAATCAATTAATTAGTGGTTTAGAATCCATCCAGATACATAATCACAATAGCATATAAAACAAACATTTTCTTATAAGATTTACAGCCAATTTCTAAGACTCGCAAACAATAATTTCAACATTACTGGTTAAGAGTTTTCAAAGCAAAAACAGCAAATAGCAAATGAAACAAACTATTATTCTTGACAACTTGAAGAACAGTGGAAACAAACACAGACCCACAATGAATGCTACTACAAAATATTTTCCTAGGGGTTCGCCACAGAAAACAGTAGCCAACAAGGCATATAATCAAGTAAAATAGATGAGAGCATTCTAAGAAAACCATAGAGCTAAACAGGTGCAATACCAGGTCAGACTATTCATTGCATGCCAGGTCAGACTATTCAGTGTATGCCGTCCATAAGCATAAACATGCATCAAGAGGTGATATTAAAAATAAGGCTTAATGCAACATTCCTTCCTCCAACTTGGCAATAAAGTCCCCATATTAATTTTTGAGTCAATTACAACCCTCAACTTGGCAAAGTGGTTCAATGATCTCCCTCTACTTGGTTAAGTGGTTCATTCACCTTCTCTAATTGACAAAAAGCGATAATCTCCTCTCCCAATATGAAAAATAAAGTTTGACAAGTCAAACCAATCATAGATTGCCACGTCATTAACAGGGAGGTAGTTAACCTCTTTGCCAAATGAAAGAGGTAATTGTATCATTTTGCAAAATTGAAGTAATTGACCCACCTGAAAGTTGAGGGGCACATGAGGACTTTACTGCCAAGTTGGGGGTGGAAATGATTCATTAGACCTAAGAACAAAACACAATCAAACCATCCTTAAGGTAGCCTTCCAAAAATGACACTAAATAGTGATTCAACATCAAAAAGAGGCCCCAAAAGGCACCACCAAACCCAAGAGCCACTTAGAGCGTGTATTCTTTTTATTCATTAACTATTTATTTATTTATTATTTTTGAAGCAAAATTAGTATGGATTTCCACATATCTGAAACACAATTAATCAGCACTATAAGGCAAAACCCTGATACCACATGACAGAACATCAGGAAACAGGACATGTCCTGCAAATTTCAGGCAAGATCTCCTAAGTAAAACAAAATCCCAATCATTTATATTAAGCTCACGTCCAATAACAGAACCAAGATGAACTAATTATTAGATAATAAGTTCCACAGGCTTATAAAAATGGAATTCTTCGTAGAATTCTTCCCAACTCACCACCCAAGGAGTTCTCCGGTGACCACTCAAGACTTTTAAGCAGTTCCCCGTTTGACAATCAATTATCTTCACAGTGTGATCACCACTGCAAGAAACAAAGAGCAAGTTAAGTAAAATTCAAATTTACAGGCGACCAAAAACAAATGTAAAAGTAAGGAAACCCACTGGGTAGAAGCAAGAGTTCTTCCATCAGGACTAAATGCTGCTGCAATGGTTGACCTTGGAGGTGGAACCAGTGGACAATACTTTGCAGCTAAATGCCTCAATGACTCTGCCTCGACCCTGAAGCATAACCAAGTTAAATACACAAGCCAAGAAAACAAAATTGAACACGTGAAGCAGGACATGTACCATGAAATAAGACCCCGTTTTGCGTCTCTTGCTGGTTCGCTTTTGGACACAGATGGTGAATTGGAATTCCATTGTGATACTTCTCCCCAACGCCTTTTTGGTATATGTTTCGTTTTTGGACAAATCTCTCTTTTCACTAACAAACAGAATGCATTTCTACCACTGAAGGATATTGAAAAGGAAATAAAATTAACGCCGAAATAGAGAATCCCTACAAATTGAAGGACATAAAAATAAATCGAACTTCCAACCAAGCAACAAAAGTTAAAGCTTGAGTGGGTGAAAATTCCCTTTGTTAAGTTCTACAACAAAATTACAGATCAACTAAAAAAAAAGGAGCATAAACTAACAGAAACAGTTGAATTTACCACCAAATTCTTCATTGTAATTAAGAATCCACTAGCTTATGATCAAGGATTAAACAAACTCCAAAAGGACAAAAGAACACAATGCAATAATCTGAAAAATCTTGACAAAATCAATAAATCCAGTAGAAAAAGAACAAAAAAGAATCAGAGAGGTATCCAAATCTAACCTTCTAAGATGATCCCTAGAAGGACGGGATTGGATCGAATTACGATCGTGGTGCAAGGAACGACCCGTCATTACCTTGGGTTCGCAATTGGAGTTCATAAAGTTAGAGAAAGGATAAATTACAAAGGGGGGAAGATCGTAAACGGAGACAAGTAGAAGGGAAACCCTAGCTGTGGGATTGAGAATGAATCGGTGGAGGAAGAAAGGAAGAAAATGGATGATGGATGGAGTCTGGGTAAAAATGGGGGAGAGAGAGAAACAGGTTGGTCTGTGAAGACTTAACCTAAACCAGAAGCTGCAACCCAATTCTATTATTAATTTTTTTTATCCACTTATATAATACGGCAATTTTATTTTTATTATATTTTTTTACAAAAATAAATATTTTTATTATATTAACCACCATTAAATTAAATTTTTTATCACTAATTTATTTTTTTTACAAAAATAAATTAGTTATTAATAAAGTATAACTAAAAAAATAACTATAATATATACCAAATAATCCTGTTTTCTTTTCATAATTATATCATATTATTTATTATCATTTATAAATATCAAAGAAAAATATATTTCATTTACGTGACATATTTTCTTTATCCTTAAAATTATATTATAAAATATAATATATTTAATTATCTTATATTATAAATTACTTAATTAGTTTATTAATTTAAAATAATACATATTCTTTTCTTAACCCGTTATCACCAAATTCTAATCTCGTTCTTGACCGCTTCCAAATTATTCATCTTCTTCCCGGTACTTTCCCCCATTGAATTCAAATCGTCTGCATCTTCTATAATGTAGCCTCTCTCTTATTCAGTCGGTTACATTTTCTTTTCTTCTTCCTCATCTTCGCCTTCTTCTCATGATTCTTCTACTCTTAAATACTTTTTTTATTATGTCGTTGCCTCTCTCAGTTTCTCCTTTCCTTGTTTCTTCTTCGTCCTCGACTTCGCCTTCTTATGATGATTCTTCTTCTCATAAAAGAATTGTGATTAGTGATATTTGGAATTTGAGTCTTAATAAATGCAGCCCAAATTACAAAAGCAACCTTAAAATCGATGGCAATGACGACGATGAGGTTCAGAGCAATCAACAATAAATCATCATCATCTAACGAGTACTCAATATCAAAACATCAATCACATCAAACATTGATCGCCATGAAAGTGGGCAAATAACTTCAATTCCCGACCGTTAGGGTATCGAATGTTGCATTATCTAAAAAATTGGAGCTTATCATATTGGTCTTGTTGCCACAATGTAATGCTTAAGGTTTACAAGCGTTATCCCCCTTGTTTTTACTCATCTCTTGAGTATTGTATACCTAAATGGAAATTCTATTTAATTTACAGGTGAATGGGAACATGCACGAATTTATCCCAAGTTTCTTCATTCAAATGCACATTCTCAAAAATGGGCTTTTGGAGGTAACTTATATTTTTTTATTGATGAAGCAGTGGAAACAATGCTAAATTAATTCTTTATGGTCTCATTGTGTCTCTCTTATTATCAAATCATGAAACAAGGCTGAATATTTTCTATTTACGGTGTTCTCTGCTTTTGACTACTTCTCCCTTTATAACCGATGTGTATCGATGTATTCTCAAGTTTTCATTGTGATTAAGTTCATCCCATCAAATTATAGTTTCTTCTTTGTTATTGATTCTGAAATTGGGAATCAATATTGGTGTTAATGTTTATGCATTTTGTTGATTCAATTATTATGTTATAGAGTCAATTTGATTTACTGGTCAAGATGATGAAGGTGCATTTGAATGACTATGCTTTTGATTTCATTTTTTATGAAAACATTTTTAGGTGCAAAGAGTTATATAATTTTTTAGCTAATACGAAGCCAATGAAGAGAATATAGCTTTTTTCTTTCCATCCAAGCCCAAATTATGGTTAGATTCTTCTTTAGTAATTTATTGATCCTTTTTTTTAATATGGAATTATTTTTCTTCTACTCTTCGCCTAATAAGCAAGAAAGATAATAAAAAAGGAATAAATGTGAGTGAAAGCGGCTAGGGATTTTATGAAAATCAATTTTTGTAAAATAATTTAAGAGATTCCAAAACGAATCTTTAAAATTATAAATGAGCCACCACCTGGTCTCTAGCTCTACCGAGAATTTAATCACGATGTTTATAGTGTCGAACAAAAACTCCTATATGGTTCCAGATATTCGATCCAGATGAGAAGTCTACTAATTATAATACATTTTTAAATTTAAGATGAATGCAAAGATAAAATGACATAAGATCCAATTTTTTTCCCTTCTATTTATGTGATTGTAAGTGCCAAAGTTTTTCCCAACCTCAAGGATGATTTTAATACTTTTGTAAATTTTGTGATGAGCATTTGATTTAAAGAGTTTATGTTTGGGTTTGGTCGAAAACGAGAATTGAAAACGTGAAAAATCAACAAAATGGAAGTTTTGAACTAAAAGCGTAATTTACCAAATTTTCAAGTGTTTGGCAGACATTTTTCCATTTTAATTAAGTGTCAATTATATGGTTTAAGGAAGCTTAGGTTTAAATTTGGGCAAAATCGGAACCCAAAATCATGCAAAATTATCGAACTAAAGAATTTTGGATCAAAAGCGTAATTTTCCAAATTTTCAGGGTTTGGAAAAAAATTTACATAGTAATCAAGTGTAGCTAATCTCCTCTTTGGATTGAAAGGAGCTCTTTTGAACCATTGATCATATCAAGATCAACGGCTCAAAATGAGCCAAATGTCAAAAGATGGGATCAAGAGTTTATATGCTAGTTGACACTTGAATTCCACTAAGAGAGAATGAATAGATTATTAATCTGCAGTGGAGAACCATTAACAAGGGAATTAACAGAAATCAAAGAAATGGAGCCAACAGGAGGGATTCGGCGGAAAAAAAAAAACTCAAAGAAAAAGAGAAAAAAAAGGAGAGAAAAGAGAAAAGGTGAGGAAATCTAATCTAAACCTCCATAATCTTATATCTAAGCAGTATAATCAAACCAATATCACTTAATTTTAGTTAGATAATGTGTTTTGGGATCGATTTGGGTGAAATTGGAGTGTTTTGAAGCTTAATTTAAAAAATAAACATAACCTGAACAAGTTTGAAAAGTCAAGTTTTTTAATGAGTTCAAATCCTAAAAAAAGCTTTAAAATATATATTTGAGAGGCCTTAAGACTCTCACATCTGCATTTTATTGAATTTTAATGCATGAACATTTATTTTAGAAATTTTCACAATGCTCTATTTTTTTTTGTAAGATTTTCATTGTTCCTGCAAAATTATAACTGTAATGACAAGTATATTCATATAGCTATAATTATAGTCGTACGACTATAATCAGCACGGCTAAGTCTACTAATAAATTTCATTTTGGCGCCCAAAATTTTAATATTTTATAGTATTTTTTGCCCGATTAATGTTTATATCTGAGGGTATAAATTTATGTCCGCACGAACATCTTTTATGCTTTCGAAATGTGTTTTTACGGGTATAAATGTTAATTGTATTATGGATGCATATTTATAGAAATTAAAGTCGTACGAGTTTATTTTTTATGCCCGCTCGGATATAATTGAATATTACTAAATACCTCCCCTAATTCCTACATTACGCCCCTCCAAAAGACGATATTGCCCTTAGCTCATAAAACTTAACTTTCTTGAAAAAAAAATTTCTCAAAAATATTCAAACACTCAAACACCTAAAACTAACTTTATTTCAAGAATTTAAAACAAAAAAATTTCAAAATACAGATACGGAAATATTATTTTCTCAAAATTAAAATAATAAAAAAACTAAAAAAATTGATCAGAAAATATAGGGGGCGCGTCCATGCCGCGCCCTTACCAGGGGTGGGACGCGTTACGTGCCCCACCCCAATTTTTTTTTTCAAAAATTATTTTTAATATTTAAATTTTTTATTTTTTATTTTTTATAAAATAAATTTTTTTCATTTATATTTGTTAATATTTTTTATTTATAATATTTTAATTGAAGTTATTTTTCCGTCATAGAGGTCAAGATTTAAGCACAAATATACTAATCTTATACAAGACATACCGTAAAAAATATATCAAAAATATAAATGAAAAAATAATTTCTTTTATTTATAATGGTTTTGAGAATCACAGTTTGAGAATCACAGGATTCCAGACGTTCGCTTTAATGAGATATAGATATTTTTGTTAAAAAAATTTATTTCACTAAATTTAATAGAATGATCATAAGATATTTATTGCGGAAAAATACCGAAACAAGATTTCGAAAAAAAATTAATTAACGGCAAAGTACTGAATCCAAAAAAATCCTAAGTTTACTAGCAAAAGTGATGGGAAAAATAACTTTGGTTAAAATAATTAGAATGAAAAATATTAGAATACGAGAACGGAAATAATTGTTTTGAAATAAATCAAAACGGATAAGAAAATAAAAAAATAGACGAAAATCGAAATAAAATAGTCTCGGGTGCGTCCTTGATTCGCTCCATCTTAGGCCGGGGCACGTCCAGGAGATGCCCCAACTTAGGCCGGGGCGCGTCCGAGATGCACCCCCACCCACGCCGGGGCACGTCCGTGATGCGCCTTAGCCTTGGTTCAGGCGCACCCTGGACGCGTCCCGTCCCAGGTATGGGCGCATCATGGGCGCACTCCAGGTCGGTTTTCGTCAATTTTTTTTATTTTTTGGGTCCATTTTATTTTCTTGTGAAATAATTTTTTTTGTAATCGTGTTTTCATATTTTTTCATTTTAATTGTTTGAATCAAAGTTTTTTTTCATCATATTTTACAGTTAAATTTAAGATTTTTTCCGATTAAATTTCACAAAATAATTTGATCACGAAAAGTCTGATTACATATTTAATTACTCAATTTGGTATATTGATGAGAATTTCATGCATTATGGACTAGATTTATTTTTCTTCCAAATGTGTGTTAGAAAATCATAACTCGAAGTACTGTTAGGACCATTAAAATAGAACAATGACAAAAACCCTCAGTTTTCCGATATCAGAAATGCTTTTGCATGTAAAATAATAAAATCAAGCCAAATATTTTATAAAATAATTTTTTCAGTCCCATTTATTATTGTTATAAATAAAATATTTTCCAGGTCTTAGTTCAATTGGTTCCAACCAGTCCACCGACTAATCCCCTTGTACATTCCGAGTTGTCTTATATCTCCTGCTGAGTCTATATGAGTCCTAAGTGCATGATATATTTTCCTGTACTAACGTCTATTTTACAAGGTAGATGCATGTTTACGTTAGATGTATCTTAGCTTTATACTTTAAAGATTTCGTGTAATTTAGGCGATTGTACCCTGATCCCATTTTACAAATATATCTCTTAGGGTAGTTTGAGCGGACGACCTAAAACGGCGCGTGAGCGCTTTGTTTAGGGAAATTTTTATTGAAAACATTTTTTAAAATATAAAAACATGTTTAAGAGACTCGAATACGAATCCCTAAAAACAATGACTGGAGTCGCCACACGGTTCCAAGCTCCACTAAAAATTAGATCACGGTGTCCTCAAATCCGAATAGGAATCCAACACCGTTTACCAGATATTTGGATTTCGATGAGAATTTATTAATCATTTTTCTTTAATTTTAAGTTGGTGAATAAAATAAAATAAAATATACAAAAACGGCCTAATGCCAAGTTTTCTCTTCTTATTTTTAGGTGAACATGCATGCATTAGAAAGTAAATAAATAAATACGGAAAAATAAACACAGTTTACAACCTTTTCATACAAGCTATACTAAGAGATACATTTGTCAAAATTGAGATTGGAGAATAACAATGAAATATAAATAAATAAGTAAAAATAAATAATAAAGAATAATAAATAAATCTTAACCATACATCTAACAGAAATATTTACAAGAATATAAACAAGCAGGATCATACAAATAAAAACAATTCACAAAAGTTAATATCATCTCGATTCGGTTTCGTTTTGAAAGCCGATTATCATTTTGGAAAACGAGTATTGAAACAAAATACCGATTTCACCATTAAAGATATCTGCGAATAAATTTTAGATGAAGGGAGCTCCAACGAGAATAAAATTAAAATATTTTGACATACATAAAATGTGATTAAAAAAATTAAATGAATAATCTACTAATAAAAATGTATAAAAAATGAAATCAGTTAAAAACTTAATTAAAAACATAAAAAGAAAAAAAAACCATAAAAAATCAATTAAACAAAATAACACGAACAATAACAATTACAAAAGAAAAAAGTTAAAAAAATGATAAAACAAATATGTAATCCATACAGATTATAATACCAATGCATTAATGGCTATCAAAATTGATTGACATTTAAATGACAGTAGACCAAGAGCTATAGTACAGCAAGGCAACATATAGAGTATATGTACGAGAGATTTTATTATACGTCTGGCATACCGTTGATGTGGTATGTCAAGTTAATAGGATGTATTCATTTCACTTTTTAACAAATTAGAAAATCATAATATATAATTGATTTATTAGTTGTTTAATAATTATTTATTAAAATAAAATTATAAACCCTAATAAAAATATTATACCCTAAAATATGAACCCTAAATATATTAATTTATCAATTTATACCCTAAAATATATGATATGATATAATTTTATTAGTTTGATTTACGGGTGACGTGGTACATCAAACATATAGTAAAATTTCTCGGATACGCAGTTAATAGATTTATCAACACCTTCAGCTTACAACATGTAAACCGAGATACTGAGCAAATAATCATGATGCAGTAATGGAGTTTCACGAACTGACTAACAACCGGATATAACAACCAGAACATCCCGACCAAAACCAAATAGACCATAAAAGAAAAAAATAACGTGACATAAACAAGTTCAAGCTCAAACAATTAGCAGTAAACCTGTGACAATAAACAAAAGTCAGCAACTTACAGATGTCTACAGAGATATTCCAGAAGAACTTTTGTCATTCAAAAGAGGAGAGTACAAAACACATTTGAGCAGAAACAAACGAAGGGACCACCTCCAATAGACAGGCGACTCATGTACGGAGTTCACAGGAGTTTCTTCGCTAGTGTATTCATGAACCAAACATACAGGTGTAAATCAATTAATCATACAGATTTGTAATAAACCATTTACCGAAAACAAACAAACAAATAATTAAAACTCCTTATCCAAGTAGTAAACCACGGACAGAGCACAAATTCTTAGAAAAACAATGGATTATGCAAAACTGTAAAGAGATTACCAAACCAAACGCGACAATTAGACCAATACAGGGACAAATAACATAAAAGCATCAAACAACATAATCAAAGGAATACATAGTAGCAGATATAGCAGTAACAGATTGT
>CAOJCR015822206.1:0-10488 GCA_948330485.1 Euphorbia neoarborescens
TTTAGTCCAAAATGAGAAGAGTTGAGAGAGTGTTCTTGACTCTAGAAAGCAATCTTGGGCTGCTTGTGTTGTGTGCCAAACAACAACAACTTATCCACTATATTTCATAGACAGTGAATTTTAATTCTAGTACTCCTGTGACCCTAACTTTCTATAGGATTCGATACTCGGATGTAAATCTTACTTCCATTTTATACTACTTGGAATGACTCGTATACTTGCGGAGTGTGCAATTTATTTTGATATTGGACTTGATATTTTGTATATAAATACATGCCAATTTGAACCTTAATTGTACACACAAAAAAGTCGCACCATAGCACAAGGGTATAATCAACAAGAAGGTATTGATTATAGTAAAGATTTGCTCTAGTAGCTAGGTTGGAAGCTATTAGAATCTTATGTGCCTTTTCAAGTCACATGGGATTCAAGCTTTTCCAAATGGACTTTGAAAGTGCCTTTCTCAATGGCTTTATTGAGGAAGAAGTATTTGTAAAATAACCTCCTGGCTTTGAGGACTTTAACTTTCCTGATCATGTTTTTAAATTAAAGAAAGACCTCTATGGTTTGAAACAAGCACCTCGTGCTTGGTATGAGAGACTGACCAAATTTCTAATTTCTAAGGATTTCAGTAGAGGCAAAGCTGATACTACCCTTTTTATTAAGAAAAAGTCTCAGCATATTCTGCTTGTTCAGATATATGTTGATGATATCATCTTTGGTAGTAAAAATGAACTTTTATGTAAAGAGTTCGGTAACTTGATGCAAGTTGAGTTTGAAATGTCTCTGATGGGAGAATTGAATTTCTTCCTTGGATTACAAATCAAACAAAGCAAACATGACATTTTCATAAATAAGTCCATGTATACCCATGAAATACTGAAGAAGTTCAGTATAGACAACTGTAAGTCTATATCAACTCCAATGAGCTCAGACACCATACTGAGTAAGAATAAGACTGGAAAATCAGTTGAGCCCAAGCTGTACCATGGTATGATTGGATCTCTACTATACCTAACTGCTAGCAGACCTGATATTCATTTTTCAGTATGTTATTGTGCACGTTTTCAATCTAATCTAAAGGAATCACATTTAACTACTGTTAAAAGAAGTTTAAGGTATTTGCATAGCTCAATAGATGTAGGGTTATGGTATCCAATTAACTCAGACACCAAACTGATGGGATATACCAACACGGATTATGGGGGAGATAGACTGGAAAGAAAAAGCACATCAAGAGGATGTCATTTTCTTGGAGAATGCTTAGTCTTTTGGTTAAGTAAGAAGTAAGCCTCAGTAGCCCTCTCAACTACTGAAGCTGAATATATTGCTGCTGGAAGCTGTGTTGCCCAACTCCTATGGATCAAACAATAGCTAGAAGATTTTGGGATCAGATCACAGGTTATTAAAGGTAAGTGTGACAACAAAAGCTCAATTGATCTTTCCAAGAATACAGTTTAGCACAGGCAAATGAAGCATGTTAGTATCAGATATCATTTCATTAGAGATCATGTTTCGAAGGGTGATATCAAGTTGATCTTTGTCCCTACTGAAGATCAACTGGCTAACATATTCACTAAGGCACTGACTAAGGACAAGTTCAATACTCTCAGAGGGGCTATTGGAATGACCAATCCTCTTCAGTAAACAGAGTACACTCTCTCTATCCCTGTTATTTAATTTTGAAATGCTATTTTTATTTTTAAATACTGAAATACCACGTATTTGCATCATCATTACTGATTTCAATCAGTTCCATTGCCCAAGAGCCCTTTTAATAGCTAAATACGGTTGATTGGACTCCTTTGGGTGTCTCAAACGGCTACAAACAACTATATTTTTTGAAAATCTAGAGGTATTTCATCTTTTTGAATTCTGAAAACCTCTCTATATAGTCCCTTAGAAAATCAGCCTTCACTTTTTTACCTGCTCTTGCTTCTCTCTAGAATTCTCTAAGCTCTCTCTAGAAACCCTAAGTCTTTTCTTACTTTTTTAAATGGCAAACAGAAGCAAGGAAAGTGAGGTAGACTCCTCCAGACCCTATCCCAAATCTCTTCCTATTTTGTTCTGAGACCATGAACCTTTTAATATGCCTACATCTCCACTACAGAACCTTTTAAATCATGGATTAGAAGATAAAACTGTCAGACTTCCCTAAATCTCTAGTCTCCAGCCATCGAGGACCTCATTATCGATTTTTATAGGAACATGGTATGACACCCTATTAACAAATATCAACTCCAGACCACTGTTCTAGGCAAAATAATCAGAATCACTCCAGAGGTACTAAGGGATATTCTTGAAGTTGATCCCACTAGTACCATGCTCAAAAAATTCGGTGATGAGAAGAAGGTTGTTGGGTTCAATACAAGCTACCTGGTTCTAGAAGATCTTAGTGGAGAACATATATCCATCTATCTGACAAAAGAGGCAAGACTGGCCCTCTATCTTGTAGCCCAGTATATCGTTCCTAAGAAGTTCAGTAGGAACTCTGTCTTTAAATTTGAACTGTGCATAATGTGGCACATTATAGAGTATAGAAACTTCAACCTCCCCGCACTGATCATCTCTCAAATGATGCAGATAAGAGGCTATTTGCCCTACGGTTCCCTGATAACAGAGATATTGGAACATTTTTCCATCCGTCCTACTGAAGGTATGGAGCCTATGGCACCCTCAGTCATAGATGAGAAAACAATCTTAGGTCTCGAATATTGAAAATCGTACAAATAGAAAGAGTGTGTAAGAAAGCCACAAGAGAATTCTCCTCCTATCAAGCTAAGGAATATTGGGGTACATGGGCCTAAGAGCAAGTTGAGTGAGACTGACAAAGCTACTGGCATTCGAGTTAAGATGCCTGTTAAGAAGATGACAAAGAAGGATGACCCCATTACTATCTAGCATCCCAATGTTCCATACACTTATTTTCTTTCAGATTTTGGTACTGAGTCTGATAAAGAACTGGATAAAATGTTGGACGTCATTCTCTCTGATGAAGGGCATCAAGTCAAACCATCAATACGTCCTTCTGCTGCTCAGTCCTCTCAAAAGAAAACCTTTGGGCATATAACAGGTCGCAAGACCTCTCATAAGCCTTCTGAGCAAAAAAAAACCATCCGAGCCAGATAATACTGAGGAAGTCTCTTTTGGATTCCTGAGCACTCCTCCAGCTGCTACTGAGGATATTCCTGCTCACCTACCTTAGTCGCCTAAACATCAGTCACAGCCTTCACCTCTAAGGGATCCAACACCTTTACCATCTCCTAAGCTTCTAACGCCCACTCCTCACTCTCTACCTCAACTACTTACAAAACCTCAGGCAAATGAGTTTATTGAGATTGAGGATCATCCTTCTGATGAGCCTCAATAGGAGGAGCTTACTGAGAAAATCGCTCCACTTCCTACTATCTTGCCTGCTCAGACATCAGATCCAACTCCTCCTCCTATTCCTGCCTCTGCTTCCTTACATACTGAGACAACCAATCCTTCTCTTACTCAGATATCTACTCCACATCCAGCTCCCTCTGAACTAACCACTACTTTTCAAACATCATATGGGCATCAAGCTCCTATTTTTACTCCATGTCCATCTATTCCAGGAACGATATATGTTCCTTTATCTACCTATCCTCTTGCACTTTCAACTCAGACATCAGTAGATATGATGGAATGCATGCTGGCACAAATGAAGGTTAATCTGCCTCAGCAAGTTCCTTCTTCTACTCCCTCCAATATCAGTATGGGTGTCCTTGGCTTGATCCTTACTGAGCTGAATAATCTCAAGGCCATGGTACACAACACTACTGCACTTCAAGTGTCTTCATCTTCGCTATCAATAGTTGAAAAAGTGGCTCAAGTTTAACTTAATATGCTCAGTCAGATCAATGAGCTTCAGTCCGTGGTCAAGACAATGCTTGCTCTACCTCTTTACGCCTCTCTTGTGAAGTCTCAGCTTCAGCCTGATGTTGAGTTTCTCAGTAAGCTTATTATTGAAAGTACTCAAGGGGTGACTATTCAGAACGAAACCCTCAGAGAGATAGTAACTCCTCATCATTCTCTCTTTGAGACTATACTGGGCAAGCTGAACAAACTCTCTTCTGAGGTAATTGCATACTCCTCCAAGATGGCAAGAATTGAGACTAATGTAAAGAGTGTCTCCAACCATCTACTTCGAGCCTTCCAGAGCCATAGTGCTCAACTTACAAAGAACGCAATCTGGAACACAAAGGTACTAACACTTTTGGCGAATGAAATTTCTAAGAAAGCCTCCCTAGCCTTTGCGTCTCAACGGAGTACTCTTACCCCTTTTATCGAAAATCACCTTGATGTGTTTCAGAGGACTACTGATAGTTTTTCTTCCTGACCAATTCCACCTCCCAGAGCTCCTCCTTCCAATGATGCTGGCAATATAGGGGAGAAAGCATCCGGAACTTCTCAATCTCAACAATAACCCCCTCCATTGAAGCCTCCTATTGATCTCAACTCCTAACCATCCTCGTTTAAGTCTTAGAGGAAGACATTTTTTTGGGCTTAGATTTTGTGTTTTGGTTAGTTGTCTTGCATTTCATTCTTGTTCTAATTATATATATCCTTTTATGAATGAAATTAATTTTCTCAGTTCGTATTGGTTACTTTCAGTCTGATGTATGCTTTTTTCTCAATACTTATTCCTTTTGCTAAGCATCATACTGAAATAGGCATACAGATTTTTCTTAGTATCTGCTCTGATCGTTTATATCTATTTGAGATTTATTGCTCTGAACTTTGTTATCATATTAAACTCATTTACTTAAACGAACTGAAATGATAAAAAGTTATTTTTTTCAAACACTAGAATTTTAGATGCTAAATTATTTTGTCATCATTAAAATGGGAGAGATTGATGGAACCCTATTTTAATTTATTTTTGAAGGTGAGAAAATATTATCTAAGTATGTTTGAAATTAATATTAAATTTTTTTTTATCCTACGTGGTGCGTTTAACCTGTCTGCTGAGTGTACAGATTGATTTTCCTCAATATATAAGGACAAATGTCCCTGCTGATTACTATAAAAGGTGAGGCTAAAAGGAAAGGTACAAAGGTTGACTTTTGTCCAATACCATATCTGGTAAAATAGTCAGTACCAAATAAAAAAATATCAGCCTCAATACAGACAAGGAGATAACACTGTTGGGAATCTTTTGCTGAAGATAAAAATACGTCATCAACGGTCATGATGAGCTGATCCAAGGATCAGTATTCAATGGCTAGTCTTACTGGACAAGTATAAATAGAGGAAGTCTTTAAACAAGCAAGGTTACCAAATTTTTACAGAGAGTATTCAACCAAGAACTTATAGCTAACACTTTCAAAAATCTTCGTAAACTTAAAAGAAAGAATTCTCTTACTTTTAGAACTTCATCTGCTCATTCTTTCTTGAGTTGTAATTCTTTTTAATCACTTGTGTTTTAGATACTGCTGAGGGTGAGCAGTACTTAATGTAAGTTAGCTAGTGAGGATGGTATTTAGTAGGCTAGTTAGACTAAGTTGTAAAAGGTTTATATCCTACCTGAAAGGATACTTAGTGTATTGAACTCTCAAGGAACGGTACCTTGGGGACTGGAGGTAGGCAACTGTGAGCTGAACCAGTATAAATAGCTGAGTATCACTTTTCTACCCTTTAAACATTTTATTACTGCTTAGTACCAACTATCTCGTTCATCTCAGTACTTAACCTTTTTATCTCTCAAACATTTTTCAGTCTGATTACTGAACTGAGTGTTCAGTCTCAGTACCACAGTTTTCAAACCTTACTGATTTCTCTTCGTAGACTCTTACTGAATTTTTCAGCCTGTCTGAAATTTCTAAAAATCCAATTTACCCCCTCTTGTCTGTATTTTGGCCTTACTGGAATTCCACATTATTAAATACAGTTATAGTTGGTTTACAGATGTTGGAGAAGATGAAGTCAGTTGGAGAAGATGAAGCCATTGATTGAGTTAATTAAGGTAATTGTATTACTTTTATGAGTTGGGTTGGATCTTAACCCGATTTGAGTTAAGGCCAATAACCCGGCTTGATTTATTTCTTCTTCAACCACTACAAGAATTCTTATATTTAGCAATAAAACTTTAGCATCAAATATAATTTGTAGCTAAAACTATAATATAGCAACAACTTTTAAAAATTGTTGCTATAGAGGTATATCTATGGTAGTAACTTAAAAAGTTGTGGTCATAGATACTGCTTATAGCAGTAACTTTGGAAATTACTGCTATATTGGAAGTTGATGCCGTAGATTATCTATGGCAGCAACTTCTGAAAGTTGTTGCCATATGGATATATCTATGGCAGCAACTTATAAAATTGCTGCTATAGTATAGCCTATGGCAACAACTTTAAAATTTTTTGCTATAGACTATATCTATGGCAACAAGTTTTTAGTTTTTAGCAACAAAAAATTAGTGTTGCCAAAAAATTAGTTTTCAGCAGCAACTCAATTTTTGCTGCAAAATACATACCGTTACAATTATTTGGCAGCAACATGCAACAACTTTTTATTGTTGTAAAAAATCAATAGCAGCAATTTTATGCCTTTAGCAGCAAAAAAAGGTTGCTGCTAAATCTAATGTTTTTAGTAGTGAACGGTCATATTTCTCAACACAATGTTGGGATTTTGCTTACCTTGAAACCACTATGTATTATAAACTGCCAGCTAATTCTAAAATGTTACTGGAAACAACGGTGTAGAATATTTTTGAGCAGTGATAATAAGAATGCATGTTGAATATTTAGTGTAATAATGCTAAAAAAAATTATTGATCTGGGTGTATTGTTGTTTTTCTTGAGGAATAGTGGAAAGTTGACTGGACTATTGAGAAGGATTTTTTTTATCTCCTTTTGCCCTTTATCATTTTCAATTTCCATGTATTCCATACGTTGAAATTGTATATTGGCCCAGATGATCCATTGTAAAAAATTTTGTTACAATTTATGAAATGACATTAGGCGCAAAGGTTCCATCGCGATTTATGTCTATGTTTTTACCTTAATGTGTTTTAATGTTTTTGTTACAATGCATGACTATAGAAGTCCAATTACAGTGAGCATTTGATGTATGATATTGGGTTGTTGTTACGACTATTGCCAATGTTTGTATAACTTATCTGATTTTGTAGAATTCATGACAACTTTGAAGGGCATCCATTTCTGAAACTTTAACTGCGAGACTTCTATCCGTATTGTCTATGGATAGAAGGATGCTGTACATCTAACTGTTAGGTTTATCTTTGAAGATCCTGGATTGGAGGAGTTGCTTATCAAGCTTTATGATAAAGGTGAACTTATTTTCACCTTGAATACGCTTCTGTAACTAATCCCTCTAAACTTGGTTCTATATATGTCGAATGTTATTCATGAACAGCAAGTGCACTGGTCGACAAGTAATACAGTGTGTGAGTAAAGTATCGTCTCTACAGGGATTAGTGGGGCAGTTTTAAAAACTTTGATTTTATACTAAAAAGGTTTGAAGGATTTTTCTTTGATAAAAATTGATGATTATAATTTCTACAGCTAAAATCAACTGTAAAATAGCAGTAAAATAAATATCTAACAGATTTGGAAAACATAAAACAAAATAAAAATAAGGTAGATTGTTAAGCACAGGGTGTTTTTGATATCAGGATGAATGGATACAGGGTGAAACAACATTCAACTAGGTTTCCAACAACACACTACTGATTTCTGCTAATCCTTGAGTACTAACATAGGAAAGAGCGGATCTTACTCTCTAATAAGCAATACATCTATGTATATCTCTATATCACAAACCCTATTACACTTAAGCTAAAGACCATATCTCTATGCATAAAAAACTCAAGCATAATCATACGCCTTAATAGATCTTAGACCCTTACTCTCTTGTTCGGCCTAGCTCAACATTTTCAATATAAATATCTCTATTCTATGTCAACAATGCATTAAAATGCGAAACTATCTAAACATGCTTTTCTCAAAGTCATATTCAAGCTATACAAAGAGTTTGATCAAGACTATTATACATTCAAAACCACATTTTAATAGTGACCCAAGAACTACATAGCCTGTGCAGAAAATCAGAAGTTAGAAATCAGTTACCACAGTATGCTGTCCACCCTGTGCAGAAGGCTTACTCGCTCATCGTCATCATCGCCAACGGTGTAGCTTGAATAGAATTCGACTGCACCTCCATGAATGATGAAATCAGCAAGAAAAATGCAGAAATGGGGGAAGAAAAGTGCAAAAAAACCGTAAGAAAGAGAAAGAAAGAAAGGAAGAAAGAGAAAACTATAAATCCCTACAAACTAATTTATTGTAAGAGAAGAAATCAGCAGTAGTAGAAAATATTCCATCAAATTTCATGAAAAAGAAAATATAATGCAGCAGAATGTTCAAGAAAGAAAGTTGCAGCAACATAAAAACTTAAGGAAAAGAAAAAGAAGAAGATAAAAGCTAAAAGCTAAAAACTAAACGGAACTAGAAAACTTTTTCCTAAGTAGTGATATCTGCCAAAAGATGCCTTTTGCTCCCCTTAAATCAGCACTAAAAGGTTCCCAAAAAGCAATGGGGGACAAGCCCTAACTACTAATTTTGTTTGGTTGTTTAAAAAGACCAAATTACCCTACAAAAAGCTAATGTTATAAATTCTACCCTATTACATTGTGGTCATTTCATCAAGACAACATAATCCCTTTGTTCTCTTCAGCTCTCCATGCATTTTAGCCCAATTCATCAGCTTGCCACGTGTTTTTCCTTCCTTTTTTATTGTTCTAGTAGTTCTGCATAGGGTACCTATAGAGCGCATAGGGTGATTTGAAAATCAGCAAAATGAACTAAATTTGGTACTCTTTCTACTCTTTTATGCATCGATTTTCATGTATATTTTTCACCTATCAAAATATCTCCAACTCAGAACTTGCTTGTCCTCAAGCAAAAGTCTAATGTTTTGAAATCACTGTTTAACTAGGAAAACATCCAATCCTAAGGTCTATCTCTACATATGAACACGGTCACAACACGAGCACATCAATACCCATTTTCTCAAAACAAAAATAGCATTTTCCATCAAACATATATACCACTAGCAATTTTTATGAACCACTTTCTTGAATAAACAAATGTCTATTTGAACCGTACATTGTCAAGAAGCAAATCAGAACTTCTTTTATCAATCATCTCAAAAGTAAGCAAGAATGGGTTACTTATGAACACAATTTATTCATTTAACTTAAGTATTTTTAAATTTTTGGTTGATTCCTTGTTTCTATGAAAATGTCAAGTTCCTTTTGATGCGATTGTCTTGCATTTGTGATGTGTACTCTGGTTACTCAACACTTCACATAACCAAAGCTTAGCGTACTCTTATCTCCTTTAGAATGTGCACGACACTTATTTAGTATTGAGGAGACATTGGAGTAGATTTAGCAATCAACAAATTTGGGGTTTTAGTTTAAAGTTAGCATTTAAATGTGCAAAGAACTTATTCACTCATAATTGACCTATCCTACCAACTTATTGAGACTTTCTTAGAGAGAGTTCTTCATTACTTCTAAAATAAAGCAATAGCTCAAGCTAAATATTTAGTTCATCCAGACAAATGTTCATAAGATGCAGGTAATATATAAAATTAAAGCACAATGTAAAAAAACATTTGGAGATTTTTTGGGCTGTTGATGTGCACAACCTGTGCATAGGTTCAGATTTATTTGACACAACCTTAAAGAATTTCAGTTTCCCTAATATACAGTTTACTCAAAACATATAGATCAGTATATTAAACACCACATAAGCATAAGCAAATTATGAGTTGGATTTTTTCAATTTTCCTCAATTAAGTGTACCCCTACGTCCAACTCTAAGTGAAACAATGTCCTCATTGTTTATTGCATTATCCTTCTATGATAGTAATAGTTTAAAACATAGCAACAAACATAAAAGTAAAAGATCTGAGGTTCAGAAAGGCATACCAGAGTTGTAGCGATTTATCCACCAAAAATAATAAAAGAGAGAATTCAGTTCAGTACTCAGTGGCCTCAGTTTCTAGCTCTATATTCTTTCAGCTTGATCTGAGCTTGCTTGCACAAAACTGAGCCACCAACTGTTCAGCATTCTTCGATGTCAGTTCAGTCTCTGTTGGTTGGAAAATACTATCTGCAATAAGATTAAGACATGACAAGGAAAACAACTTAAAAGAAGAACAAGTACGTGAAGGTTTATTTTTATACAGGTTCTACTACTAATTTATGTCATGCCCTATTAGCATAACATCAATTCAAAAATCAGTTTCTTTCAAGGTGGTTCCCGTAGGCATAATTCCCCTACTGGAACCACAGCACACAGCTTTTATCCCAAGTTCATGCTATTCTGACTTTCCTCTGCACAGCCTGTGCGGTCTGCTATCTGCTCTTCATCAATGCTATTGTTATCAAATATCTTTAATGTTCCATCCTCCTTGTTTGGCTCCACTTCA
>CAOJCR015822764.1:0-10367 GCA_948330485.1 Euphorbia neoarborescens
CCAAAATATGCATAAAAGTCCTAAATGCAAAATAAACCAGAAATGCATGAAATAGCAAACAAAAACACACGAAACGAATCAAATTATCCGTTATTAAACCATAAAAATACCTAGAATATAAGGTCAAATATGGCCTTATCACCTCCCGAGGGGCTTTCAGCTTGGTGGCATTATTTCCGAACATACTAGATATTCTAATGGTAAAATATGAGAGGACATGAGTTATGACGTGACAATCGCGTTTAAAAGCTTTCAATGCAATCTTAAATATATGATCATTTCAAAATGCTTCAAGTGTATTCATTATAGCAATCAGATAACGTTTTAAGCAACAAAACACTTCATTGATGAAATTGATCTGAACGCTTAAGCTATACAAAAAGGTTACATGTAATGCCGACTTATCCCTTGACGTGAAGCATCCTTTTCAGTTTTCCACTTCACTTGCTCGCCTCACTTTTGCCTAAGCCGCCCTGAGGGGTTTAAACTTAGCCGATTTTCTAGTTTTTTTATACTATATAGTGTTTCAAGCAGTCCTGTTGATAGGGGAGGCAAATTTGTTCCCATTTAGATCGGTGAGCTTCACTCCTCCCTTTGATAAAACTTGTTTGACCAGAAACGGGCCTTCCCAGTTTCGCCTGAATTTTCCTCGTATGTCAGTGTGGACTTGGCGAAGCTGCTTCAATACCAAGTCATCGTGTTTCAACGGTTGTCTGAGATGCTTCACGCTTTACCTATAGGCCCTAGCCATTCTTTGTTGATACATTTAAAGGTGGTCTAGTGCCTTGAGTTGACCTTTATCCTTTTGATTCAGCTGTTGTATCTGGACCAAACCCATTCTATTTTTGGCAGTTCTGCTTCTAGTGCAACTCGTAGTGATATTATCGGTATCTCAATTGGGAGGACTGCTTCCATTCCATATACTAGACTATATGGGTTTTCTCCAGTTGGTGTTCTGACTCCTGTTCTGTATCCCCACAAGGCTAGCGGTAATTTATCAGCCCAATCTCGACAGGTGGTGACTATCTTGCTCAGAATGGCCTTGAGGGTCTTGTTTGCAGCTTCCATAACACCGTTTGCCTGGGGCCTATAAGGGGATGATCTATGATGTTCAATCTATGTTCTGCTAGTAATTCTGTAGTTGCCCCTTGGAATTGTACCCCATTATCAGTGACTATATGGTGTGGTATGCCATATCTGGCGAAGATTTCTCTTTCAATGAACTTTGCCATGGTTTTGGCAGTGATGGTGGGATAGGATATGGCTTCCACCCATTTTGAGAAGTAGTCAACAGCGACAATTATGAACTTATGCCCATTGGAAGCTGGAGGATGGATTTCCCGAATGATATCTATTCCCCAAGCTGAGAAGGGCCAGGGAGTAGCTAGATTCTAAAGCTCCATTGGTGGTAGATGCTGCAAACTTCCATAGATCTGACATTCATGGCATTTCAGCACCTCCCGGATACAGTCTTGTTATATGGTCAGCCAGAAGTACCCCTGTCTCATAATTTTTCTGGCTAGGGCCACCCCATTCATGTGTGACCACACTGTCCCGAGTGTAATTGTTCCATTATAGCCTTGGCCTCTTTTTCTGTTAGGAATATGAGTAAGACACCTTCTGATGTGCGCTTGAACAATTCTCCTTTGAACAATCTGAACTGGCCTGCCAATTTTCAAAGAGTGGTCTTTTCTGAATCCGTGGCACCCTCAGGGTATTTTCTACCTTCCAGGAACTGTAGGATGTAAAAGTACTAGGGTTTTTCATCGACTGTCGCCATTAAGCTTGTCACTCCATTAAAGTAAGGCTTTTGGGATATTTCTAGGATCAATAGCCTTATTGGATTGGCGACCTGGCCTTCCCACATAGATGATAATGTTGCAAGGGCATCTGCCATCTTATTCTCATCTCGCGGTACATGTCGGAATTCACAATTTCTGAATCTGAGGATCCTTTTAGCTGCGATTTTTGTGTAAGGTTGGAGCGACTTCTCTTTTATATCCCATTCTCCACAAATCTGTTTGATACCCAGCATTGAGTCCCCGATTACAATGACATCCGTGGCTTTCAGAGTGATCAATGTGTCCATCCCAAATAGGCATGCCTTGTATTCTGCCCCGTTATTGGTAACTTGGAACTCTAAGAGCTTGGAGAGGGGGATGACTTCTTTCTCGGGAGTGACAATGACGACTCCCAGGCCTGCACCATGCTTGTTGACAACACTATCAAAGTGCATTACCCACTGACTAGGTTCTGCTATTATTACTGCCAACTGTTCATTAGGAAAGTCCAAGTTCTCAACATAATTAGACTCGATGGGTTACTGAGCCAGGAATTCTGCTACTGCCCTGCCCTTGATGACTTTCTTGGTGAAATAAGTTATATCAAATTCTGACAAAAGCAACAGCCACCTTGAAAGTTTTCTTGCTAATGATGGGGAATCTACCAGGTATTTCATTGGATCCATCTATGCTAAAGCAATGATCTAATATGACTGGAAGTAATATCATAGCTTCTTCATCAACCAAACCATAGATGCACAGGTCTTTTCAACCAGATTGTACCGGCAGTCATAGTCCAATAGCTTCTTACTAAGATAATAGATCGATAATTCATATCGGTCATCATCCTCCTAAACCAACATTGCCCCTACAAAATTTTCTTCAATGGCTAAGTACAGGATTAATGGTTTTCCAGGTTTAGGAGGTTGAAGAATAGGTGGATTAGAAAGGTAAGCTTTGATCTTGTCAAAGGCTGTTTGGCAATCAGGTGTCCACTCCATGGGTTGGTTCTTTCTGAGAAGTTTGAAAATAGGCTCAGAAATAGTGGTTAATCTGGCTATGAAACGACTCACGTCTTGTAGGGAACCCAAGAAATATATGACCTCTTTCTCAGTTTTAGGAGCAGGCATTTCCCATATAGCTTTGATCTTGTTAGGGTCCATTTCGATTCCTCTTTAGCTCACCAGATGCCCCAACAACTTGCCTGATGTCACCCCGAATACACACTTATACTTTTCGATCCTGGTCATGAACCGATCTAATATCTCAATGTGTTGTGCCCGTGTATTGGATCTTACCAACATATCATCCACATACACTTCTACTTCCTTATGGATCAAGTCATGCAGTAGAGTTGTTACAGCCCTTTGATATGTGGCCCCAGCATTCTTTAACCCGAAAGGCATTACTCGGTAACAGAAAGTTCCCCATTCAGTGATAAAGGCCATCTTTTCCTTATCCTCTTTGTGCATCAGGATCTGATTGTACCCTGAGAAGCCGTCCATAAAGGAATACATAGTTGACCTTGCTGCGCTATTAACTAACACATCAATATAAGGCAACGAGAAGTTATCTTGGTGAGAGGCCTTATTAAGATCTCTGTAATCCATACAAACCCTGACCCTGCCATCTTTATTTTCCACTGGCACAATGTTGGCTAGCCATGAGGGGTAAGTCACCATATCAAGGAATCTGGTATCCTACTGTTTCTGGACCACTTCTTTCACCTTCTTGGCCCATTCTGGTCTGAGTCGTCATAGTTTCTGTTTGATTGGAGTGAACTTCGGATCGGTGGGAATTTTATGCTCTGTGATACCCCTGTCCACTCCCGACATATCTTTATAAGACCAGGTGAACGCTTAAACATGCTTTTTCAGAACATGTTCTATGTCTCTCTTTTCATCAGGGGATAAGTCGGAAGTCAGATGTACCATTTTTGGCTCGTTTAATATTCCTAGATTAATTTCATGCAATGATGCATCATGCATGCTAAAGACATTAAATGAATGCTTGAATGAATGCATAGAACCATCAGGAAATAAGTCACGCAGGTAAGAGAAAGAGTTTTTCAGTACATTAACAGTTTTAAAAGATGTATTGTTTATATCAAATATGGTAGATACATCATAAATATAATCATCTCCCACAAGCGGGAGGTCTTTCTCTTTGGGGGTGGCATCATCTTTGTCAGCAACATCCTCTGTGTTGGGGTTGAGGTTCAGGTTCAGGTTCTTCAGCGTCTTTATGATCTCTTTAGCTTTTTCCTTAACCAGGCTTGGCAGTTTCTCTTTCTCGCATCCAAAACCTTTTATCATCATTTTCTGTAGCTACCCAGTTACCTTATCCACTTTATCACTTGCGGAATGAACTTCTTCTATACAAGAAGTGGTGTTGTCAGCAGGCGCTTCTGTATTAGAGTCAGGCTCCATTAGTCTCACTTTCTTATACCCTCGACCATACTCCCCGAAGTTCACCACATCCCTAAAAATTTCAAATGCAGGGTAAATGTTCCCATTGAAAGGAACTGGCTCTGATTGACCTTGGAAAACAACTTTTGTAGCCAAAACAGGCCTGCATGTAGGATGAGGTATCCTCCTCAACTGATGTCACTTTTAGTTTCTGGTGTACCCAATCCCTTGCTTATGCAGTTGGCGTGGTGTAGGGATAGGTTCTGGCATCCCTTGCAAATCTTTTCCCAGTCCTTTCCCCAGAACAAATTTATACTTAGCCATGTATGTACTTGCCCAATGAAATGGCGAATATTCATACTTAAACTCCTTCTCCTCTGTAGCACCAACCATGGCTATTTGGAAACCATAAGTAGGTGTTCCCATTTCTCCTACAGAGGCCACCACAGTCGGCTCTTGGGCACTGAGAGTGATAACCTTACCATTGAATGGTGCTTTTACCTTCTGATGTACAGGAGAAGGTACCACCTTTAGATCATGGAGCCATGGTCTCTCGAGCAACAAGAAGAAAGTAACTGGGATATCAACGAAAATGAATTCAATAGCTGATTTTTACCTTCCCGATTTTAACCTCAGTTTTGAAGGTCCCAATCACAGCTCTCTTACTATCATCATAAGCTCGAACGATAGTTTGAGTCCTCTTTAAAGCCTCCTCTATAAGGCCCAAGAATGGCAGAATCTTCAAAGGGCAAATGTTTAGGGCAGAGCCATCATCTACCATTATGCAAGGCATCTTCTTACCAAGAATTCGAACGGTTAAGAACAGAGCCCTGTTATGCTTGTTTTTATTCTTTGGTAGATCGGTATCACTAAATTGAATGATAGGCTTAGTGTGCCCTTCTTCCTTCTTAGTCTCAGCATTCTTGCCATTATTAATAAGGGCGCAGACATCCTCGGGGGATGCAATAGTAGAGGTTTCCACCTCCAATTGTTTCTTTACTAGTGCTTTCTTGTGTGTGTTGCTTTCCATTAACAACTGCCAGATGCTTACCTTGGCCGATGTTTTCTTGATCTGATCGATGACTTCAATAGTTTCCCCAATAGCTGTGGCTGGGTTTGAGCTTCCACTTCCTGGAACAAATCCCCCATTGGGCATAGTTTGATTCGGCTGTATCGATTCTGGCTGAATCACTCGGCCGCTGTGAGTCACCATCTTGACGGGCCATTCCTCAGGAAAGCTTCCCTCTTTTATAGCTATCAGGTATCGAGTTGGTTTTTCATATTCATCCTTAGAATCTAGGTCTTCCCATTTCAAAGGGGCTTTGGCTACCTGCTTTCCCTTGTTTACAGCATTCACTGGCTTTGGTTTTGCATTCTTAGGATTCTGTTCAACTATAACTGACCTTACTTCTAGATTAGCTTTCATTATTTGATCAAACACATAATTACTGGGCAATCCCGATTGAACCATGTTGGTCCTTCCCTCGAATCTAGGCATCGAATTCTCTTGCGTGCTTGGCATTGCTAGAGGTGGCTCCTTAATCTTCCCCTCTCTAACCAGCTTGGAGATTGCATTGTGTAGTCCAACATAGACTGCAGTGTGGTGTTCTGTGACCATATGATAGCTACAATAATTATCTTTTTCTGCCTCTGTCGGTGCGACAAAGGGCTTAATACTATATAACAGCCCCGTATTTCGATACTTGGTGAATAGCTTTGTTAGGGATATACTCTAAGGATTCACTCTTCCTGTTGGTGGGCCGGAGTTTCAGAAGATGCGGACAATATGTCCGCGGCTTGGATTGCTGGTTGGTTCTGATTGAATCTCCCAGTCCTCGTGTTACTGGCTGGCATAAAAGCTGGCATAGACCTGCTAGAGTTACCCCCTTTGGTGTTAGGAGTAAAGGTCTTCTTAAACCCGATTTGTTATTGCTTGTGGAGGATCTTATATCATTCGACCTTCTTTGCCATTGTGAGGACATCCATATAACTCTAGAAATTGAGGTACTTCATCTCCTTTTTATACGTTTCCAGGCTTTCATCAATTAGCTTCACTATCAGCTCTTCCTTTTGAGGCTTTATAGTTATTCAAGGTATCCTTCCACCTCTGGTAATAACTCTCAAAGCCCTCATTTGGTTTCTGCTTAACTGCCGCTAGGTCTTCAAGCATAGTTTTCTTTTCAACGTTGTAAGCATAAAACTCAATGAATTCCATTGCCAGGCTCTCCCAATCACTTCTAACATGTAGGGGGAGTGCATTGTACCAGTTAACAGCGCCCCCTCTAAGGTTGTTGGAAAGAGGTGTGCTATCTGTTTTAGAGAAAGATAAGCCATGGATAACACGGTAATAATCTGATTCACGTGTGCAGTGGGTGAACCCTTGCTATTGAACGGGGGGAATCTCGGCATTGAGAATCCTGGTGGAAAACGTTCTATCTCATTAACCATGAACTCCTCTGGTTCAATACAGGGGGGTTTTCCTTATCCAGTCTCTTCATCATCATAGATATGAAGCATTCCATGCGTTCATTTTTCTTCCTGAGTTGTTCGGTCACTTCTTCTGTCATACCAGATACAGTCCATGGAGGAGGGCAATACCCGTTATCCTCATCCTCGATTACCACTGCCTTGCCAGCCCTCTGACCTCTGCTAGGTCCTTCAGTATGTACCGGTGTCTGTGCCTAACCCAACTGTACCTGTGCTCCCATAGCAATAGCAAAGTGGCGAGCGATAACCTCAGTAAATTTGTCAGAGTTCATGAAGTCTGCCATCTCCCTGGCTGACATAGATCTTTCTTTAGCCTGTCCTAGATTACCAGCCTGACCCTCATTCTATGTCTGAATCTGAATCCCTCCTGGGGCCTATTGATGCTAGGCATTACTGCCTTTGTCTTCCTCTGTCCTTAGATTTAGGTCTAAGAGATCCATCCTGATTTAAGCTAATCTGAAACCAAGAAAGGTAGCTTGTTAAATGTAGACTCCTCTCATGGAGGTTGAACCTATACTTCTAAGTGGATGGTATGAGTGCAAAATGCGCAATGCATGACACTTATATGGGAATGACGTGATATGCATAAAAATGTCGTGAGGTTTGTAATAATATGCAACCCATACGTTGGGCTGAACAATGTCTGTCCTAAAATTCCTAGGCTCCTTCCCCTCATAACAGAATGATGTCTATCCGTTTTGATGGGTGGATTATTTCGTGATTTGATGGAATGATGTCTATTCGTTTGTCAGAATGATGTCTATCTGAACAGTGGCATGATGTCTAGACGAATGAGGGAATGATGTCCATCCCTTTATTGGCATAATGTCTAGCCGAGAGGTGGAATGATGTCTATCCTATTAGTGGCGTGATGTCCAACAAAGTGATGGAATGACATTTATCCTATTAGTGGCGTGATATCTGGCTGAGTTGGCATGATGTCTCGTCGTGTGATAGAATGATATATATCCTATTGGTGACGTGATGTCTGGCCGAGTTGGCATAATGTCTAGCCATGTGACGGAATGATGTCTATCCTATTAATGGCGTGATGTCTAGCCGTGTGATGGAATGATGTCTATCCAATTAGTGGCGTGATGTCTAGACGAGTGATGGAATGATGTCTATCTAATTAGTGGCATGATGTCTAGCCGAGTTGGCGTGATGTCTAGCTGAGTGATGGAACGATGTCTATTCTATTAGTGGCATGATGTCTAACCGATCTGTTTGGGATTTGCTAGTTGATGCATGTCGTGGCATACAACGGATGGCATGGCATCTTATGAATGGCATGGAATTATATGGATGACTTGGCATTTGATGGATGGTTATGGTATTTGATGAATGCCTTGGTATTCAATCAATGGCTACAGTATTTGATGAATGGTCATGGTATTTGATGCATGATTATGGCATCTAAAGATTCGCATTTAGCAGGGTGTTATCGTTTTGATCATAACATGGCAAACATTTGAAATCAAAGACTTATTCGTCTAAGTGTGTGAAGTGTACTTGCAAATTAAGCATGGCATAAGTGTAAACATATACGAGTTAAGAAACAAGAAGAAATAAGATTTCATTAAACATGTCCAAAACAAAGATACAGAGGTCACTTCCCAAATTTATTAGTAAAGCTAGCTCTCTCCTCACGAGTTGGTAGGATTCTGATTCATTTGATCCAGGCGTCATACTCTTCATTCGGTTGTGGAGACTGGATCAGTCTCTAGTCCTTGGAAGTGCAAGTTGTGGGTCCATATTCTGAGGAATATACCGCGGCACGTTTATGTGTATTTGCCTTCTACTACCTGGAAAGATAACTTTGGGACCCGTTGCGGATGCTCGAATTGTCTACACAGTCTTAATGGCACGTAAAAGGTGAGTCTCATAAGTCCTAATAGCTTGATATCGCTATTCCACATAGATACTCGAACACTAGTTATTCTCTACCAAGGGCACATCCACTTTGGATAATTTGTGAGTCCAATCTTCCTTACTCAGATACTATATCCCAGGAATCACAAAGGGTCTTTTGGACAGGCAGTTAGGTTTGTATTTGGCAAGACGAATCTGAGGCGGCAAGATAAACTGTAGCTTCTCCAGCAACTAGACTTGTAATATAGCCATATGAGGGCCCATAAAGATATCACTAGTTCTAGCACATTGTTGAAGGGGATCAAAGTTTTAGCTAAGAGGACACTCATGGAAGAAGACCCCTTCGCCATTTGAGGGATCATCGATGCTAAATGGAAAGGGTACATTGTAGGGTAAATCGACCAACAGCTGTATAATCACGAGATTCACCATGGAGGGCCACCCAAGATATGATGGTGATGACAGGGAACACCATTCCAAAATAGCCTTAATGTCAAATCCTGTGACTGGAGGATCCTTACAGAGAAAGCTCCTGACCTCTTCCACGCTAATCTCTAATTCTTTAGCTATGACTTCTAGTTGTCGATAAATGAATTCGAGAGTTTCCATAGATACACTCCGTGTGTTAGGAACACTTAGAATAGCGCTGAACTCCTCAAGTAAGGGGCACATCTCCTGGTTGTTAAATCGGAACACATTATCGATGGGGTCCCAGAATTCAATGTACACCTTTAAGAAATCTGGCAATAGGTAAGGATTTAGGTACATTGTAGCTTGCTACAAGCTGAAAGTGGTGAGTTTGTTCCAATTGGATTTCTGCATGAGTTGAAATAGTGCATTGAACCTTGGCTCTAGCTTATCCATAGCTCACCTTTGCACAAAAGATATCATGTGAAATCAAGATAGAATGACATGGAATTTATATGTTCTTGGTCATAACATCGTGATTTGTGCATGGTAAGGCGTCATGCATGAACATGGCATACATTTTTAACGATACTTGATATAACATACCAAATTATGCATGGCAAGGCATCATGCATGACCATGGCCTAAAACTTGATGATATATCATGAATTATGCATGATAGGGCATCGTGCATGGTCATGGCCTAAAAGTTGATGATATATCATGAATTATACGTGATAGGGAATCATGCATGGCCATGGTATAGGACATGGTAAATCATGCGTGATAAGGCATCGTGCATGGTCATGGCATTTAAAGGGCGTGATGCGTGAGATTACATAAGATGTTAAGGGCGTAGGGTATGTATCATGGTTGGCGGTGTGATATTCATGTATGGTGGGGTGCTTACATAGCATGGCATGAGGGCGTGGGAATGTAAGGAAGTGATACCCAATTTGGGTGATCCCTAATGATGATGCTAAGTGCTTGGTTATGGAGTACGTTTGTGATGTTATAATCGTGACTCTATGTCGTGAGACACGGATAAAAAGATGCAAGTGGCTGCATTCAAACGTGTGTTAGCATGGTATGCAATATGCGTATGCTAAAATATGAGGTGATTGATCTTAAATGCATGTTATAAGAACACACAACACAAACAAAAGCAAGTAGAATGCAAAATGGAAGTTCCCAACCTTATTTCTCCGCGTGGTATATAGTCTCTAACTATTCCTAGGTGGGGCTCTCCTTGTCATCAACGGGGGATAATAAGGGTGAAACTACATTCATTTTTTTTTTATGTTTTGGGAAACCTAGGAGAAATTTCTATGGCTACTACATGTAGGGAAGGCAAGTCCAGGTTAGCAAAGGAGGGTCCCATAGCAAAATATACCATCATTCTCTCCCCAAA
>CAOJCR015828092.1:0-16643 GCA_948330485.1 Euphorbia neoarborescens
ATGTTGTCTTTGGAAATTGTTGAACTGCGGTCTTTTTCGACAATTGGATAGCAACCCCTCATATTTGACATTGGACTGCGGTATTTTCCTTTGTGAATGTGAGTGTGGAGCCCTTGTTATATTTGTTCTCATTAGGCAGGGGACTGCGGTATTTTCCTTTGTAAAGGAGATCATTTTATTTGTCGTTCCCATTAGGCGAGTGGACTGCGGTTTTTTCCTCGTAAATGGGAGAGTTTGACCAATCTTAGATATATGTTGTATTATTATTTGGGTAAGACCATAGTGGCACCATGGGCCGATGGGACTGCGGTTTTTCCCCTAGCATCTGTTCCAGTACGATATATTAACATGAAGCTATGAAATTCGTGATTTTTATATGTATAAAGTTTTAATTATGAGTTTTGAGATATTTTTACATGTATTTAAGTTCTATTTATTTATCTTACGGATTTTAAGGCTGATATCATTGGATATCAAATTCTTTTATATAATTGATTTTTGGCATTAAATTTCTATCATATTTATGTGATTTTCCATCTTTACTTTATTTTATGAAATTTTTTTCTGAATTAATTTTATTTACTTTTATGCAATTATTTTATTTTATTTTCATGCGGATTTCCGAATTTATGATTTAATGTTCGACCTTGTATACCATATTTAGTTTTAAGTTTGGAGTATGGATTTTGTGTGTTACTTGTCTCTCAGTGGCAACTTTTTTTTCAGATGTTGTTGATGCTGTGTGAAGTGGTGTTTCGGTCTACCGCATGGGAATCAAGAGAGAGAGAGAATAATGTATTTAATTGTAGTAGTTGTAATTAGGCTAGTTGGATTTTTGTTTTGAATTTTAGGATCATTATTTGGAACATGATGTTATTTATTTTGGTTAGTAATGACTTAGTTACTACAATTATTCTGCAATTATAGTTAATAAATAGCTAGGTCATTACAGGCACAAAAGGCATAACTTGATCATTAGTATTCTTATTATGCTCAACAGAAGTATGGGAGTCAGAAGTAGAGTCGGGGTTGCTTACCTCTCCCGATTCTGTGTTTACCTGTCTGGAGTCTGAATTGTCACCATGTTCACCCATTGGTTGATCTACCTCCTTAACGTTTCTGAATGTGATAGCCTGAGCTGACTCCCTTGAATGGCTCTAGGGGTTCTATTCTGTGTTGCTTTGTAGGGTGCCAGAAGCTCTTGTTTGCCTTTCCCTACTTAACTAAGCCAGTTGATTGCTCAAATCCCTATAGAAAGCTTCATTATTTGCCAGCTGAGTTGTATTCTCTGTTAATTTCACTAAAATGTCCTTCAATATTGCTATAATTGACTCATCTGGCTTTGGTGGTGGAGCTGGTAACTGCAAAGGCTTGTTATATTCTAGTATAGGGGCCTTACCTAACCCCTAATGCTGGTGCTCAGTAAGAAACTCAGAAAAAGGTCTCAACACATTCTGATTATTGTCATACGATATGTTGGGGTGTTGGTACCTTCTCCAATGATTGGAATTATAAGAATTGTAAGAATTATGATGGTAGTTAGAGTTATTGTACCTGTTTGGTCTGCCCACATAATTTACATTCTCACCTTCCTGGGAATACACTTCAGTTCTCAGGCACTCCTAACTTGGATGATCTCCTCCACAAGTCACACATATCACTGGTTTCTAGAGTTCAAGCATAGTCAACTTTCCCATTATTGCATCCATTTTATAGCTAATATCATCCATAGCGAGGTTGTGTTGTCCTGCTGATGCCATATGTACATCTCTTCTATTTGGCACCTCCTCAATCCATATTGTACTCTTTCTCGCCACTCCCTCAATCAGTGCTTCAGCCTGCGGCGTTGACATCAAAAAAATATCTCCCCTATAAAAGAATCAAGTTGTGCACGATTAGCTGGAGTTAAACAATGATAAAATATACTTACCTAATCGAACTAAGGTATGTTGTGGTAGGGGTAATTTCTAAGCATCCTATGAAACCAAGATCATGCCTCATTCATAGGTTCTGTACCGAACTGCCGAAAATCATTTATTTCTTTCTTCAGTTGGACCGTCCTGGATGGAGGAAAATAATATACTAAGAGCTGATACTCCATTTGGTCCCAAGATGAAACAGTACCATGCCGCAGTGAATCATACCACTCTATCGCCCCTCTATTTAGAGAGAATGGAAACAACTTCAGTTTAATGACATCTTGAGGCACCCCATTCATTTTAACAGTATCCGCCACCCTAAGGAATCGATTCAAGTGCTCATTGGGGTTTTCTGCTATGCCTCCACTGAACTGACCATTATTCTGGATCAGCTGAATCATACTCGTCTTTAGCTCGATATTGTTTGTTGTAATAGAAGGTATCACCACTCTAGCTAGATTTCTGGGTCAGTGAGGGGCCATTAAATCTACCATAGCCCTTTCCTCGCGAATGGGTTATCTATTGTATAGCTTGTTATCCTGCTCCCTCATCTCCTGTTCCAGTCTTTGCCTCAACTAAATAACCTGTGCATCTCTAGCAGCACGTTCAGCTTCGAATTGCTCTATTGCAAGTTGCATACGTTCCACCTTAGCTCTCAATATGTCAGGATCCATCTCTGTATTACGGGTTCTTTACCCATTTCTTAACATGCAACAAGTTCATTCAATATCATGGTTAATATCCAATAAATCAGAATTAACTGAAGAATAGCGAGTTTGCATACAATCTAGATTGATTAACAAGAATAAAAATTAAATAAACTACAGAAACAACAAAATAAACAAAATCGAAATTATTCATAAACAAAGTACTCAATCCAACTATTCGACCTTTGGTTCGATGTTACAGGAAATGAATCCTCGGTAACGGTGCCAAAAACTTGACGGCGCTCAAGTATAACACTTAAAAGCGACTCTTTCAGGGCAGTATACCCTATCAATGTCAAGTAATATTCTGGTAGAGTCCAGGTATCAATCCAGCGGATTTATACCACAATCACTGATCTACTCGGTATCCTAGCTGTTTGAGCAGATAAAAATTGAGATAATACTACGCTAAAAATAAATTAAACCTAACTACAGTGATCCAGACCTCATAACTCTCTCGAAATGAAATATAATGAACTCAAATTAAAAAAAGATCACAGAATAGATGAATGATATGCACACAATTAAATGTTGATCTCGCAAACCTAGATTTATTAGTTCCTAGCCTATTTTTCCTTTTTTTGTGGTAGGTCTAGTTTCGGGGTTCAGAAACTAATGGTCCATAACTTCGTAGGTTTATCAATTCCCTACAACTTCCAGGTTGTCAGGCCCAGTAAGACCAGCTTATATGAACACAGCAGATGAAATCTTTTCGAAATATGAAAACAATAAATAATTACAGAAACAACAATCACATATAAATCAACTGTAAAATATTATTAAATGAGATGAAGAAAGAATAGATGAAACACAGATATGGAACTCTGTTGCGATTTATAACTAGTTAACAAATTAAGATAGAGTTAAGAACAGCCCTTACTAAACTGTTAATCGGACTTCAGCTGACGGTATCAAATCGGTGGAGAAAATTCTCCCTAAATCAGAGTCGAGTTGTAAAAATCAAGTTCTTCAAGATGAACCCTAGATCTAGAGAGGTGAGAAGAAAATTACAGAGATACTGGATAAAGAAAACCTAAAATACAAAGCTTTATAAATAGTTTTCACTAAACGGGAATTAAAAACCTAATAAAAATAAAAGAATATAGAAAAATCGACTAACTACATGAGGTCGTGTAGGTCTACATGAGCTCGTGTAGGTCTGCTACTCTTTTCAGGCCAACTTTCACCCAACTACACGAAGTCATATAGATGCTACACGAGCTCATATAGCTCTTCTGAAGCTTCAATCCATTATTACACCAACTACACGAGATTGTGTAGATGCTACACAAGCTCGTATAGATGCTATACGAGCTCATGTAGTTCTTTTGAAACTTTAATCTATTATTACACGATTCTGCTCCACTCGAGGTCGCATAGCCTTATACAAGTTCATATATATTCTACACGAGTCGTACAGGCTCTTCTGCCTTCTTCCAAGCTCGCTTTCTGATGCCACTTCGTATGGATCCCGGGAATCCCGGCTCAAGTCCTGTTCATAAATACAGAAAAACACATAACGTCACCAACGAAGTGAAATAGGACAACACTAAACTAGAACACAATAGAAACAGAAGCCAAAACATAAAAAATTTTAACGAAATATCACAGATACTAAATTACTGAAAAATGCACAAAACACGACAAACAAGTACGTAAATATCTTAGAAACTTCACCAAATAAATCAGAGTCAAAGTGAAGAGATGAGGTCAAACCCGACCTCATCACTCTACCAGCTATATTAAAAATATAGCCACTACTAGCCTTGGAATCATCTGATAAGGTGTTCCAGTCAGCATCAATATATCCTTCAAGGACAGCTGGATACCTTTGATAATGTAATCCAAGGTTCATGGTTCTTTTAAGGTATCTCATGACCCTCTCAATGGCATTCCAATGCTCAATACCAGGTCTACTGGTGAACCTGCATAATAGTCCTACAAAATATGCAATGTTGGGTCTAGAACAATCAGTGGCATACCAGAGGCTGCCAATTATGCTTGCATACTATGACTGTCTTACACTATCTCTACTGTTCTTAAACAATTTGACACTTGGGTCATAAAGTGTACATGCAATTTTACAGTTAAAGTAATTGTATTTCTTTAAGATTTTCTCAACATAATGTGATTGATCTAAAGAAAGTCCCTTTTCCAACCTAGTTATCTTAATACCAAGTATAAGATTTGCAACTCCTAGATCTTTCATATCAAAGTTCTCACATAACATAGATTTCACATTTCCCACAACATGAATATTGGATCCAAAGATAAGCAAATCATCCACATACAGGCATATAATAGTGCAAATGTCATTTTCAGATTATGATAAATGCATTTATCACTTTCATTCACCTTGAGTCCATGAGATATAACAAGTGTATCAAATTTCTCATGCCACTATTTAGGTGCTTATTTCAAGGCATACAAGGATTTATCTAATTTACATACCTTATGTGCTTGATCGGGCACAACAAAGCCTTCAGGCTGCTCTATGTAAATTTCTTCCTCTAAATCATAAAACCTATATGCTTTGCTATTAATGGCATATCCAATAAATACATATTCATATGATCTATAGGCAAGTTTAATTCTCTCAGGATTAGGAATTCTAACATATGCTAAACAACCTAAGTTCTAAAATAAGACACATTAGGTGGTCTATTTTTCACAATTTCATAAGGAGAAATCTAACTATTATATTTAGGAACTCTATCAAGCATATAACATACAATCAAAAGAATTTCTCCCCACCAATGTGAGGCAACACCAGAATTAAGCATAATAGCAATGACTAGTTCAGTCAAAGTTCTATTTTGTCTTTCAGCTTTTCCATTCATTTCAGGTGAATAAGGTGCAGAAGTTTCATGAACTATTCCATTTGAATTATAAAATTCAACAAACATATTGGAATCATACTTAGTTCCTCTATCGCTACAAAGTCTTTTAATTTTCTTATTATATTGTGTTTCAAATTTGGATACAAACAACTTAAACATGTCAAAAGCATCACTTTTATTTTTCATCAAATACACAATAGTATAATCAGAACAATCATCAATAAAGATGATAAAATAATGTTTTCCATTTCTACTTAACTTGCCATCTAATTCACAAATATCTAAATGTATCAAATCTAAAGATTTTGATTTCCTAGTTACAGATTTATGAGGCGCCTTTTTAACTTTTGCTTGAGCATAAAATTTGTATTTATCAAATTCATTCATAGATAACTTGGGAATTGTACCTAAATTACTCATATTTTTAACAATCCGCTTATTCACATGACAAAGACAAACATACCAAATATTAAAATTACACAACATATAAACAGAATTAGAAACTTTGTTAACTTCAACATTCAGTTTAAACATTCCATTGGTTGCATAACCTTTTTCAATAAAAACATTATTTTTTGTTAAAGTATACAAATCTGCCCCAATAGTTTGAGTAAGCCTGGCCTTATTAAGAAGATAGCCCAAAACCAGATTTTTTCTTATCTCTGGATTATGAGCACATCCTTCAGAGTCAAAGTCTTTCTAGAAGTGAAGTTTAAATCCACTGAACAAATTACAGCAACTATAGCGGTGTGAAAATCTCCCAACAACACTTTTTTATCCTTAGTCACAACAAAATTTTTGAATAATGAACGATCATAGCAGACATGGCGAGATGCACCCGTGTCTACCTACCACCCTTTTAATTCACCACCAAGTTAACGTCAGTAACTACAGCGACGAGGGGTGAATCTTTTGTCAGGTTAACATTTGCAGTAGTGTTTGGCCTTTTTCGACACTTACGTGCCATATGACTCGGTTTCCCGTAGTTATAGCAAGTAAAAGTAGTATCACTCTTAGGGGGTTGCTAAGGTCTGTTATTTATCCTTTTTCGATTCTGATTTTGAGTTTTAAATTTTTTCAGATTAGGTTTCAAATTGGTATTAGTTTTCTTAGCACTATTTGCAACAATCAGCACCTCATCTTTTTGGTCCTGTTTTCGAGCTTCCTCCTCCATTCGAAGCCAGGTAATAAGACTTTCCACAGAAAAACCTTTCGTCTTGTGCCTGAGAACATTTTTAAAATCCGTCCAAGAAGGAGGCAGTTTGTCAATAATAACAACAACTTGAAATTGTTCGTCTAGAGTCATACCTTCTGAGATAATTTCATGAGCGATTTTCTGTAGTTTGTGAGATTGAGTCTCCACGGATTTATCATCGGTCATATAGAATTTGAGGAAGCAGCTAACAACATATTTTTTGCCTCCAGCTTCGTCAGTGTCATACTTCTTTTGTAGGGCCTCCCAGATTTGTTTGGCAGACTTATCATCAGTATTGCAGTAATCATACAAGTCATCAGTGAGCATATTCAAGATGTAGTTTTTGCAAAGAAAACTAGTTTCAAGCCACTAATGTTCAACTTATTCTTTTTGAATCAGTTGAGGCACAGAAATTTGAGGCTTGTCAGTAGAAAGGGCTAAAGCGACCTTCTTTGTTGTGAGATAGAATAACATTTTCTACTACTATCTCTTGAAATGAGCTCCTTCGAAATAGAAGGACTTGTTAAGATCAGCGGCAGAATTTTCGGCAGCCATGATAAACATCTTTAAATTGTTAGAAATAGAAGAAGGCAGAATGAAAATTAGTTGAGTCATGGACTAAGTTGCTTTCTTAAAGATGTTCGTGGAACTACTTCTGTGTTGTGCTTACAGTGTAGTAATCTGGTCGTCTCGAGGACAAAACAACTCGAATTAGAAGAAGAATAGTTTTTTCTTTTACACAAACTAAAAGAAAAAACTCTGTATCACACACTAAAAAATGAACTGCTCAAAAAATGAATTTCCTTTTTAATTTTTTTTTTTTGTAGAAGAGAGAATAAATATATTATGTATATAAAACTAATGTTTTGAAAATGTAATCTTAAAATAAAATATTCTATCAACTGACAGATTTTAGAATCTAATTTAAATGTGCTCCACTAACTGCAACAACATCTGGTCAAAACAATATGGGTCACGTTTTTGAGATACAACAATTTAGATCCGATTAGATTTGATTTTGCTCAGCATATCAGATTTTTTTTATGCAATCAAAATACAGTTTAATATATCATTACTATTAGGATAAAATATAAACAAATAAATTTTCTTTAAAAAAATATAAGTGCATTAACCAAACCAAATCAAGCTCAGCCCGGCTCAAGTCGTCCAGCAGTACGCGTGTAGTGTTCAAGATGAATAATACAACACATAGATCATCACCCTTCCACAAAAGTGGATACCCTTTGGAACACACCCCAAATTTGAAAGTTCATTCTTATAAACCACATTCTAAAAATAATTCTTAATAATGTGAGATACAAGTGCTCTCATAATTTCTCTTAAAAAAATTTCGTTTAGGCAAAACCCAACAATTACTTATATAAATTCATACATTGTTTATTTTTATTAAATAAAATGGTGAGACACCAAGTCGACCTGGAGGATTAGTTATTAAAGTCTTAAAAAAATTATTAGATGGGGATGGGTTGAATTTAGCTTAGCCAAACATTTTAATAAATCTGTTGATTATAGATTTTGGATAATAAATGGGAAACGGGTGAAATTTTGATAGATGGCTAATTAAGAAGAATCAAAAGCATTAATATAGAGAGAAGAGGTGAGGTGAAAAAGTTTTGTGCCAGTCCAATGGGACTGTGGTACTATGAAAACGACACTACAATTACTCTACTTCTCCTCCTGTCATGTGCTCTTTGGATTCATGCTTCTGTTTTTTTCACTTCTCAATTTACACACACCAAATATAAATATATATATTGTAACAAAAAAATAATATATATATATATATATATATATATATATATATATATATAAAAGGGATTCATCACTCATTTAATTTTCTTTTTTGTTTAACAGTCCGTATCCGAAGCCACTTATTGTGGGCTGACCAATCTGGTTTCAGAGTTAGTTTCGGAATTAAGATTTTATGTTTCTTTCAATCATAATTATAAGAGATCGAACCTTAATCCTCTCTATTAAAATCTAACCAACTCATGATTGGTTCCAATCATCTAATTAATCGTTCAACAACAGTGCTATCCAACTCATGATTGGTTCCAATCATTTAATTAATCGTTCAACAACAGTGCTATCGATAACATATTAGCCGGAGACATGGACACTAATCTGTATTTTTTTTTCCTATTTTTTTTACTATTTTTTTCTTTTAGCTTAAATCAAATTGTTCTTTTGTATTTTCTTTTTAACATTTACTTTCTATGTTGATAATGAAAATAATATTTGAAAAGTCAAACTAAATAACACTTGCCATATAATTGTTATATGAAAAAAATAATGAAAAATTATGAGAATTTGGCAAATGTCATCTTTATCATCAAATTTTTTTTCAAATTGCTGTCAAATAATTTCACTGTCTAAATTAGATTCATCCCCTTATTTCATTTTCTAATTAATTCCATGCAATTAATTTTGACATTTCCTTTTCCTTTTACTTTTTTTTTCTTTTCCAAGTAGAGACCATCCATTTGTCTTTTTATTATTTTTATTTTCTATTTTTTATCATTATATCTATAGTTACAACTAGTGTCGTATATCTGGGCAATGCCTCAGATCAACTTTTTAATTTTTAATATATACATTCAATTGATGAGAATGCAAATTCTAAAATATTTAAAATAATCTGGTTTTTAAGTTATAGAGAAGTGACAGCGAAACAGAAGTTATTAATGATAATAAGTGCAAAACAGTTATTAACAAATGGAATAAAAAGCTCAGTCATCCATAGTGGTTCTGGTAAATGGCTCACCTACAAAGAACATTTATTTGAAGAAGGGAGTTAAGCAAGGTGACCCCCTATCACCTTTCCTTTTTGTCCTTGCTGCAGAATGCCTTAAGAAGTTGATTGATAAGGCTATAGAGTTGGGCATACTCAAAGGGTTTCGACTCTCAGACTCTATGGCATATACATCTATCCTCTAATTTACTGACGACATGTTATGTTTCATTCCGGAAAAAATGGAAGAGGTGCGATCTTTGGTGCATATTCTACGGTGTTTTGCTGTCATTTCGGGTCTAAAAATAAATTTTGCAAGTAGTCTCATTGTTCTAGGGGTGGATCCTTCATTGGCGTCTCGCTGTGCTACTATTGCTAATTGTCAAATCGCTTCATTGCCAATTAAATACCTTGGCATTCCTTTGGTTCACAGGAGTTTAACGGTTAGAGATTGGGAGCCTTTGATTAGTAGGGTTGATTCGAAGTTAGCAGCCTGGAAGGGGAATTATTTATCGTACGCTTGAAGACTAGTTCTAATAAAATCGGTTATTTGTAGCCTTCGATTTACCTTATGTAAATCTTCAGAATTCCTAGATCAGTGGCACATAAATTTGAAAGCATGATGAGAAATTTTATATGGAAGGGATCTCATACATCTAGGACCATTTATTGGGTTTCCTGAGAGATGATTTGCTTACCTTATAATGCAGGTGGATTGAATTTGCTGCGACTTGAGGTCACAAACATTAGTTTACTCCTTAAATGGATCTGGAGGTTGAAAGGTGATTCAAGTACTTCATTATAGCAGTCTATATGCGTGGATCAATATGGTTTGTCCAATTGGCATTCCCTTTTGCTCACAAATCCTAATTTATCGCCTATATGGAAAGGGATCATCGTATTGTTGTCGAAACTCAGCCTAGTGGCACCTCTTCTTATCAAACGTTTCATTCAAAGTTGGTAATGGAGTGGCTACCTTTTTCTGGATTGATAGCTGGTGCAGAGATGTTCTACTCAAGGATATATTTCCTGCGCTGTATGACTTAGCTCTTGACCCGTTCATCTCTGTTCAAGAAGCAGCTCGAGTTTTGTTTGATATTCAGCACCATCCAATATGGTTCAGACGTTTAAGAGGTTGTGAGCTGACTTTCCGGGATGAGTGATAAGGTCGGTTTTGACCTTATATTCTAGGTATTATGGGACCCCGTTTATGAATAATTTGACTGTATTTTTGACATTCTATTGTTGCATTTCATGCATTTTTCTCTTTTTGTTTGTGTTTCAAGTTTGTATATAGTTTTGTTTATTTTCTCTTATTTTGTTTTTTTTTTATCCGAGGTCAATGAGATTGAGGACTAGTGTAATTTGACCCATTTTGTGAGCTTGATAAGTTCAGGGGTGGAAACCCGACTTGATTTTATAAAAGGAATGGGTATGGAGTCTGATTATGAATAAGAAAAAGATAGTATCTTTGGACCAGATTTCGAGACAGTTGGGAGTAGATTTCGGAGTGGACATTCAAAGAGAAGTTAAATATTATGGTACGAGATTTCCAACGAGTCTAATATCACTTCAATCGAAGATCAGACGGAGAAGTTATGACAAACCGAAGTTGGGATGCTAAATCTGCTCATATGAGTACTCAACGAGTACAAGTACTAGTATAGTGCTCGTCGAGTACCATACTTGGGGAAGCCTTTTGAAGGCAAAATTTCATAGTACTCGGCGAGTACATATGCCTACTCGCCGAGTACTAGTACGTGAGGCTTAGAAAATTTTCTTCTTTTCACTTTTATTTTTTTTTCAATTTTAATCCTATTTGGCCCCGTTTGTTTTGGGGATTTTTAGGTTTAAGTTAGGAGGTATAAATAGAACATTATTTTTTCTGTATTAGATTTTCTCTCCCCCTCTCCTGAGCTAGGGTTTATCGTGTTTGAATATTTTTCTACAACTTGACTCGGATTTTGGGAGAATTTTCTCCACCTGTTCAATTCCAACCGCCGAAGTCCGATTAACGGTAAACTTAAGGGCAGTTTTTCTCCTCTTTTTGTATTACTTTTAACTAGTTGTGAACCGTAACTCAGTATTGGATTGGTGTTTCAATGTTATTTTCTTCATCTCTCTTACTAATAATAATTTCTCGATTGAGTTTTGGATGTTTTTGGCTTTGTGATTGATTTCAATTTACGTACTTCGTTAGGTTTAATTTGATAGGCTTTATATAAGTCTGATCTTATCGGCCTTGACAACCCAAAAATCGTAGGGAATTGATAAACCCACGACATTACGGACCCTTAGTTTCTGAACCCGAAAGTAGTCCTACCGCTTACAAATGGAGAAATAGGCTAGGCGCCAATAAACCTAGTTTACGTAGTCGAAATCCTTTTGCATGCATAGCGTTCATAATTCGATTTATGGTTATTATTGATTAGAGCTTCGACCTATCTCATTCTGAGAAGGTTAATTGGTTCTAGATCACTTAGGTTAGATTTAGTTAGGTATAGCGTAGTTCAGTTTAATTTATCTCAATTTTATTTCCGCTCAAACAGCTAGGATACCGAGTAGATCGGTGATTGCGAAATAAATCCTATGGGTTGATACCTGGACTTTTCCAGATTATTACTTGACATCGACGGGGTACACTTCCCCTAAAAGACACACTTTCAAGTTTTATACTTGAGCGCCGTCAAGTTTTTGGCACCGTTGTCGGGGATTTATTTCCTGCAACATCGGACAAAAGGTCGAATAGTTTGATTGATCATTTATTTTGTGAATATTTTTATTTTTACATATATTTTGTTATTGTTTTTCTATTTTTTTTTTATATACAGCCTCGTGTAGTAAATTTTACAATGTGAAAAACTAATTATGTTACACAAGGTGAGTTCCAGGTTGCGGATTTGGGACGACGAGATGTAACTGTGGAAGATATGAATGACAGGATAGACTTGCTGATGGCTCGGATGAATCAGGTTGTTCGTTGAGACTATCCCAATCGGAGTTATAGATTGGGTAATCTGTTTGCCCAATCGAACGAAATGCTAAGCTACGTAGGAGGTAATCACAGGTATTATACACAAAACTCTTAAGATTTGGCTTATTATGGTAATGATTATGGAAGGAGAATTCAGCAACCTTACTTTTCTTGTAACAATAATCCACATAGGCTGAATTCTTCCTCCGTTTTCCCTTGTGAGCACTCTAACCAGGGGTTCGGTGAGGCCCCAGTATATCAATACAGCCAAACTCGATAGCAGCCGCCTCCTCAACAGCAGGACGATGATGTATTATCTTTGTTAAAAGAAATTTCGGATAAACTTGCCGGTCAATCAGCTAGATTAGCTAATCAAGAGGCCTACTATAGAGAGTTGGGAAGAAAGGTTGTTCAGCTACGTAGGGAACAACAGGAGCAGAGTACGTCTTCTGAAGCTGGAATCCAGCCTCCTCTAGTTAAGGTAAGTAACGAATCAGGAGGGGTAAGCAATCCCGAATTAGGTTTTATCCCTCTCCCTAGTGTAGAAATTGAGAAGAAAGTTTTTATTCCTGTATATACATCTTTATCGAAACAAAAACTTGCGAAATTTGTAGAAGGTAGCTTTCTTGACTCTTATTGACCTGCTATTGATGATATGAAGGAGACTTTTTGCAGGTACAACAATAATAGTGAATGGAGGGATTCCGAAGAGGATAAAGGTGTTGAGGCACCAGTTATGGACTGTTTTTGGGTAGAGAGTAGGTTTGACGGGACAGATGTCAAGCCAGCGCCAAAGTCATCAATGGATGAGCCTCCAAAATTAGAGCCAAAGACTCTTTTACTCGATTTTATAGATGTTTTTCTTCCATTATCCATTGACTCACCCATAACATTTTCGTGTCTTTCGGTAGGTAAACAAGAGGAAAAATTGTGAGAAGTGGGGAAGAAAAATTACGGAACAGTCAATCGGACCGTCCACGAGAATAAAGGGTTAAGCTCAACTCGCTGGATGCATAGGACCTTCGTGGATAGGGGGTGATCGTTAGTAAAAAAAGATGAAAAAGTCGAGCTATTCGGACTATAAACATAGCGCTTTTAATTTGTAAATTAGTTTTGATTTTTGAATTTTACATTTTGTTTTTGCGTGTTTGTTTTGCTTGATTTTGAAGGAGTCAAATGCACGAGTCGAGAAACAAACTTGACATGGAAATCGAGGTGACAAGCCGAGGTAAGTTTACAAAAATGATGAAAATGCTGATTTTTGGCCTGTACTCACCGAGTACAAGGTTGTACTCTGCGAGTACAGCCTTCGGTACTCGTCGAAGCAGCGTACTCGGTGAGTACATAGCGTACTCGGCCGAGTATGCCCCTTATATTAAAAAAAATTTAAAAATTAAAAATCAAATCATGTGCAGCTATTTCTCTTCTTCCCCTTTTACACTTCTCTCATTCTTTCGACAGATTCATCACCCACCCTCCCTCTTCTTTGTTCAACTTCTCCTTCTTCATTTTCTTCAATCTACTCCTTCTTTTATCTTCTAATCTTCTTCTACTCTTCTTCTTCAAATTCTCTTCACTCTCTTTCTCTATTTTGTTTCTCTCTCCTCATCCATTCCTTTATTTTCCTTCAATTTCCATAGCCACTAACACTTGGGATTTTAACCTAATTACTTATCATGGCACCAAGGTATGTTCCTACTCTTCTTTTCTTTCTAATTTGTTGTTTAATTGGGTTTAATTTTGTGATTATATGTGAGATTAGGAGGACTTAGGGTTTATAATCATGAATGGATTTGATGCTCTAAAGCTTAATTTTGAATTTCAATTGCCATGCCTGAACCTCTGCTTCTTGATTTCCTATTGTTGGTAGGATGCTACAAGTCAAGCACTTAGCATTGTGTGTTTGTTTAAGTTGGCAACTTCTGATTATTTGCTTTGCACTATAATACTCATACTACTTGGTTGGTCATTTGTGTGTTGCTGATTATGTGTGAGTGCTGCTAATTTTCTGCTCTTATTTTTCAAAATTATCGCATTCAATTTTGTTTAGTTGGGTGATTGCGAATTAGTGGCTACATTCTACTTAAAATCTTTTGTTTAGTGGGATTGTGATTGCTTGAACAATTAATGTTACACTTAATGTTACATGCTCAAATAAGATATTGAATGTTAATGCAATTAAGTGTGATAGAGCTATGCTAATTGATCATATATGAGGTCAAAAGAATAGAATTGTAGGGCTGAATTTTATTGTTATGGTCTGAATTTTTGTGTACATTTTCTCTCGATATGCATGATGACTCTCTTCTTTATTGTTTAGTTTAGTTTGTGATGTTAGTTTTCTTAGCCTAGGTGCTTTCTTTGTTATGTTTTCACTAATTTTTAGTTTATTTTCTTTATTAGTTTTGAATTCTTTTGTTCTTTTGTATTATGTTGTTTTTTTTGTTCAGTTTGCTATTTTAACATCTTTTCTTTTTAGGAACAAGCGTAAGGCGGGAAGAAATGAGGGAACTTCAGCTGAACAATCCGGACAGCCCCTAAGGCCACCGTTGCCCGAGTTTCACGGACGGTAGGTTGCCCATTCCTTTTACTGAGGGAGACTGAGGTAACTAGATATAAGGCAATACGAAATCTACCTATTCTCCCCTACAAAATGTTTAATGCTAATATACACTGGGCCACCGGAGATTTAGATGATTTTAACTCTATGTTAAACACTTCGGGATGGGGGCAATTGGCATGGGAAGGGGAATTGGTTTACCCCTCTTTAGTTCATGAATTTTTTGTAACAATTAGAGCTAATTCGGACTCAAACCCTCAGGACTCTAGTATGATATTCGGGTTACTAGGCAGGTCTTTCACCTTAGATATAGATGAAATAAATGCATGTTTTGGTTTTACTGGTGAGGCCGGTATGGAATGGCCGGGGGGATATGGATGAGGACTCACTATGGGATGAGCTAACTGGATGAGGACCAGTGACTCGATCAGATGCAGCTTTCTATGGATGATCGATTTGATCAGATGCAGCTTTATATAGAGGCTCAATTCGACAGACAGGACAAGTGGATGCAGTCTGTTGACGCTAGCATCCGCGACTTGCAGGCCTCTGCTACCCGGTCTCGCAGCGATCACGGATGGAGTTACCCGCCACCGCCTCCTCCTCCACAGGACTTTTAGTGAGTTTCCCTTCTCCCTTTTGTATGCCCTCTAGACTTATTTTGCACTATTTCTCACTACACTTTCCAGAGTAAGTGCAATCTAGGTGTGTAGTGGCATTGCCTGCATTTTAAATTTTGAGTTTGTTTTTATTTTTATGCTGATTTTGCATGTTAGTTTATACTTGTTGGTTTAGTTTTTGAATTTTGATTTTTGTTAGTATGTTTCTGTTATGTTTTATGAATGCTGAATTTCTGGAAGATTTATTCTGAATTGGGATTTTCATGATTGCTTGGCTATTCACGAAGCTGAACTTTGTTGTTTGTTTTTGAGTCGATAATTTGGAATATTGGAATACCGATTCTAGGAATTAGCCTGTTTGTGCAAGTTAGTCATTCTGAACAATGCTTGTAACACCCCGACCCTAAACCGTAGAGGTTAGGGTGTTTCTTGTGAGAGTTCTATTCAACAACTCGCTATATTGAAGTAGAATCTCAAGAAAAAGGATTTAAAACAACTTCAAAACAATAAAAAAAACTCAATTGGATTCACAATCCTACAAGAATTTCTTCTCAAAACTGAAGGAACTTTAATAAAATACAAATTAAACATTTAAGATACAATTTACGATTCAAATTCTTAATATAAAACAATAAAATAAAACTCAACACCCATAACTTTTCCGTGGCCTCCGACCATACCTCCAAAACGCTTCTAACACTAGCTCAGCTCCTTTTACCTGAAAATGTTTTAAAAACTAAAACAATGAGATTCTAAGAATCTCAGTTAGTAAATATTCGTCATATGTAAAATCCATTGCAACTTAGCAAAACAAAGCCTTTATAAAACATATCTAAAAACAAAACCATTAAAATATAAGTTATACAGATTTTAAACAAACTTTGAAATATCAAAATTCAATAAAACAATTTCTTAATCCGAAATCCAACATAATTACTTACAACCATTCATCCTAGACTCGTCCCCAATCAATCCAATAAGATCAACATATAACAAATCAGTCTCGCAAAGTCTTATGCACTTACTTTGCTACCCAGAACCGAGATAAACGAGATCTCTAACAGTCGCCTATCAAC
>CAOJCR015832255.1:0-11838 GCA_948330485.1 Euphorbia neoarborescens
TCTCCTTCCCACTCCATAACCAGCATGAAAAACGGGTCAAAGAAATAGCCATTTTCTGCCTTTTTCTTCTTAAAAGAATATGGGTTCTGCAAATCAAGCTCCTGCCTTTTGTAGGCTAAGAAGTGATCACTTCTATTACAATAGAAGTAAAGAATCTATATCAACTATTGATTTAACCATTAATATCTCACAGTTATGGCAATTTAGAAAGACTAAATCAATATCTCGCAAAAAAAAAGAGTTGAATGACGATCAATGGAACTAAAATAAAGAATTTCTAGAAATTCCTCTCGAAATATCCTCTCCACAAAGCTATTCAGTTAGTGTGTCATTATAATAAAGCATCAGCCTAATCTCTCTCTACTCCAAGCAAACTCACCATAATTAGAAACCCATAATCAAAAAATCCAAAAAAGAAAAGAAAATCTTCAAACTGAGCACAGAATCGAGAAATTACGCGACCTTAGACGATCAAATGACCTAATAGAGTTGCCAACACCAAACCAAGCAAAGCCGAAACATTTTCCCAGAAAATTGGTAAAACATTTTGGGGAAAATTTCGCCAATCAAAGAAGAACAATTAACCTAATGAAATTTCTCTGTGCAAGACAAAAGATGAAAAATTTCAAAATCAAAATCAGAACCCTAAAACAAGATTCTTTCTTCAGACCGAGGGGGGCAACTTTTCGGCGATGAGGGAAGGCGGTCACCCCCCTCCGCCACTGTTTATTATTAATCATATATATAATATATATAAGTAATAAAAAATATTTTCTTAATATATATATATATGTGTGTGTGTGTGTGTGTGTGTTATCCTTAATTTGTTTTTGACCAAGTAAGGTTACTTGATGATTATTAACCATTGGATTCACTCATCCAATGGCTAATAATCATCAAGTATCCTTACTTTGTCAAAAACAAAGTAAGGATAGAATTTTCCATATATATATATATATATAACTTTTTAGGGAAAAAATTAATCTAATCTAATTTAAATCCTATTCACGAAAGGGCAGCAAGCTTGCTCCAGTAGTTAAGAGCGCTACTTTAGACCCTATAGGTTCAGGATTCGATTCCCATTGACCGCAACCCATCGAAAAAAATCATATTCATGAAAAAATCCAATAATAAATCCTTAAAATTTGCCACCCACCCTACTCCATTTTCACTTTTTTCTTTATTCGGACCAGCCAGCTTCACAAAAAAAAAAATAAGTGAAATTTTCTCATTTATTCGTGTTGATATCCAAGATATCAACGCATAATAAAAATAAACAATAATATATGAATATAAATTAATAAAAAATATTTATAGTGATCTTAAGGCTTAAGACTATACATATTTATATATTTTATATTAGAGTAATTCGGCTAGTGAATAAAAATTAAAGCAAATTATAAAAAAATATAATGATAACAGTCAGTACATTTTATACCGAGAACCGGATCTACCATCAAGTGTGATCCGAGAATCCGAGCCGGTGGCTCAAGGGATCACATAATCAACTGGGGCTTACAGCGGGTTATCGCCTGGGAATTAAAGCTGACTCAGCAAACATGCTAATGTCCTCCAAAAAAAGTTGTTCCCCAAAATGAGACAACATATGGGTAAATCAGTCTTTACGATGGGGACTACAATGATTGGCAAAGAATATTCTCTAACAGAATTTGGTTATGAGGTAAGCCTATATAAAGGGCTCACATCTCACGAAAAAGGTACATGATTCTATTTTCTAAGATTTCTGAGTTCATTCTCATGTTTCTAAATACTATTTTTCTGACTTAAGTATCGGAGGGTTCTTCACCAGAACCCCCGGTGTCACTCCATTTTCTGTGGTTTTAGGCATTGAATCTGACGCCTCCGGCGACCAGTACATTGGAGCAGAAGAGTTATTCTGACGAAGAATATCATTGGTGTGGTAAATATATGATCGAAGCAAATGATGACAGAAAGTTCTCCGAAAGATTTCGTGGCTCCACCAGCCAGCAATCCACCTTTGAGCAATATAGAGAGCTCAGTTGTACCATCTATGACTATGGAACAGCTCATACATTCATATTCCATGCCTCCACAACATGCTGCCATATTACAGGTATTGGCAAGAAACACGTCAGTGGAAGGAGTAGTAGTGCCAAGGGATGCAACGGTCAGAGTCACTCAGGCGGGTGGATCTGTTGATGGAAGTACATTAAACAGAGCTCTATTCCACACTCCCATACACACCTCAGTTGGAGGTTATTCAATTCAAGAGTATGCACAAAGAGCTCTACCACCACCACCCTCGTTGCTGGCGTTTAATCCACAGCAAGGATATACTGCAGTCGCTGCAGTAAGCTGGAGTACACAAGCACTTGCACCAGGGATGCAATCTACTCAGTATGCACCATTACAAGCTTCAGCTCTTTTAGGTATTCCATAACATTTTCAAGGAGGTATCCCAGGACAAGTAAGTCAGTTCGTCCCATCTCAAAGCATGAGTTATCTGAATCCAACGATAGCCGCTAGTGATAGAGATATATTTGCTGAATAGGCTAATAACTTAACTGTGGGACAATCGAGAAAATTTTTCTCTAGATGGCTTAAGGAAGAGTTAAGTGACCAGGAGATTTCTTTCCAGGCCCCTATTCTGGATATAGGCGATTCACCCTTATCTAAACGAATCCTACATGCTGAAGTGGATAGGAAGTTTAGAGTCCCCTCACTCCCACAGTATGATGGGACAGAAGACCCATTTGTGTATGTTAGAAAATTTGCAGGAACTATGAATGTGGTAAATGTTGATGAGATTCTAATGTGTAAGATGTTTTCTCTATAGTTAAATGGTCCGGTGCATTACTGGTACGATGGGTTAACTCCCGAATCTATTGATAGTTGGGAGGAGCTAAAACGAAAATTTATGGGGAAGTTTGTTAGCTCGATCCCAACTACCACTGCAATGCGGGTGCTCTATGACCTTGTGCAAAATTCGGGAGAATCTCTAAGAGATTATGTTGTCCATTTTAACAATGCATGTGTGAAGATCAAGGATGTAGAAACTAATATTGCTTACGAATCCCTGATGAAGAACACAAGGAGTAATCGGTTATGCCAGTAACTGGCTTCCCAAAAGCCACGTAAGCAGGTGCAACTCATGACCATATTCAAAGATTGTGTGGAAGTCGATGATGTGCAGAACATCCGTAGAGGTGCAGACCCAGGCTCCAAAGACCAGGGCAAATTCCGTAAAGTCGACAAGGGCCAAGACCGTGACTGAGATAGGCAATAAGACTTCACCAGAAGGAACCGGGAGAGGATACACCTTACCCCACTGAACACATCTCTCACTGAGGTCTTGCTGGCCATTAATAAGAAATATCTTAACAAAGACCTAACTTACCCGGATATCGAGAAGGGGAAAACTTATGGCCCAAATAAAGAGGCATATTGCAGGTTCCACAGAGCTAAAGGGCATTATATAGATGAGTGCAGATCCCTGGCGGAAGATATTGAAAAGCTGATCAGAAGGGGTAAGGTGACAAAGTTTGTTGACCGAAAGGGGAGTAAAGATGATGATGATGAGCAGAATGATGACAAACCACAAAGGGCAACTGAGCAGCAATCCAACCAAACGCAAACCCGGGGAGTCATCATTGTTATTGCAGGAGGGTCGAGTGCAAAACCCCGGGCGAAGAAACTAAAAACAGCTGCAAAACCTAAAGTGGCCTTCGACCTCAACAACTCTTTTGTCTAGCTTACTAGAGTAAATCCGGGGCATACATATGCTCTAGTAATCGAGGAAGTAATAGGAGATTACTTGGTATAGAGGGTAATGGTAGACACCGGGAGTGCATTAAATTTGATTAATCGGCACGTTGTTGAAAAACTTAAAGTTACTGAGATGATTGAGTCGGCATATGCTCCAATAGTAGGCCTAGGTGGCATTCCTATCCCATTAATAGGACAAGTTTTCCTACCCATGGAGAGTGGGGATGAGAAGCATGTTTATAAGTCAAAAGAGCTTTTTCTAATTATTGATGCGAAACTAGCTTATAATGTTATCTTGGGAAGGCCGTTTTTAGTGGAATTAGAGGCAATCATCTCGTGCAGACATTTGGCGTTGCAAATCCCCACCATTAAAGGGATTGCCATTTGTCGGGGTAATCAGCAGGCAGCCCAAAAAACATATCTGGCATCATTAAAAAATGAGGAAGATAATGATCAAGAGAGACACCCGGACGCTTCAGAACTAGTGATGAGGTAGAAACTCTGGCCATTGCTGAGGGACAAAACATAAATATATGCAAAGGGCTAGATGAGATCGTGAAAGGCTCAATCTTGGAAGTGTTGAGGGCTGAAAAAAAGGTTTTTGCTTGGACTGCTAAGGATTTAGAAGAAGTACTACCAGAAATAATAACGCACAGTTTAAATGTGGACCCAGAAGCGAAGGCAGTAGTCCAGAAGAAGAGGAGGCACAATTTGGACCGACAAAAAGCTATTAAAAATGAAGTAGCCGAGCTATTGAGGGTGGGACACATTCGGCCATTACATTACACAAACTGGTTGGCTAATGTAGTTCTGGTCAAAAAACCGAATGGATCCTCCCGAATGTGTGTAGATTTCACTAATCTAAATAAAGTATGTCCCAAAGATTGCTACCCTCTACCTAGTATTGACCAACTCGTGGATGTGACCACGGGGCATAAGATCTACTTGGTGCTTGATGCAAAGGCTGGATATCATCAGATTTCTATGAACCTAGATGATGAGATCAAAACTTCATTCATCACTCACGAGGGCACTTATTGCTACACCAAAATGCCTTTTGGGCTGAAGAACGCGGGAGCCACTTATCAAAGGTTGGTGAATGATATGTTCAGGGGCCAAATTGACAAGATCATAGAGGTCTATATCGATGACATGGTGGTGAAAAGCAGGTCCAGGACGGAACATCCGCAGCATATCCGGGAAGTCTTCAAGGTTCTACAAGACTACAGACTCAAGTTAAACCCCGAGAAGTGTGTCTTTGGGGTTTCGAGAGGTAAGTTCTTAGGATTCATGGTTTCCTATAGGGGAATTGAAGCCAACCTAGCAAAGATCCAGGCTATCATAAATATGGCACCACCAAAGAATCTAAATGAACTGCAAAGACTCAACAGGAGGATCAACGCTCTAGGGAGATTCATCTCCTTTTCTGAAAAAAGTGTATGCCTTTCTACAAGGCCATCAAGAAGAAGCCTGGATTCAAATAGGATGGATGATAAGTGCCAGAAATCATTCGAAGATCTCAAAGGATTCTTGTCATCTACACCTCTACTCAGCAAGCCAAAGGAAGGAGAAATGTTGTTTATATACTTGGCAGCAGCCGAGGAAGCTATAGGAGCGGTTTTAATCAGGGAAGAAGGGAACCAGTAATATCCCATATACTACATCAGTAAAGTACTGAAGGATGCGGAACTTAGGTATCCCCGGATTGAAAAATTGGCATTAACTTTATCTTTTGTTGTAGATAGGTTTCAGCTATATTTCCAAGCTCATACCATCACGGTGCGGACAAACCTGCCGTTGAGAAAAGTTCTACATAGGCCAGAAACTGCTGGGAGGTTAGCTGAATGGGCGGTAAATCTCAGATAATTTGATATCTGGTTCGAGCCACGAACCTCTATAAAGGCCCAAGTGTTAGCTGATTTTGTTGTAGAATTTGCCAGGCTAGGGCAAGAGCCAACAGTGCAATTTGAATAATGGAAGGTGTATGTGTATGGAGCTTCATCGTCAGATGGATCAGGAATTGGAGTGGTCATCCGGGGGCCAGGTAAGCTACTATTCCAATATGGTGTAAAATTGGATTTTCCTGTAACCAATAATGCTGCAGAGTATGAAGCATTAATAAAAGGCTTAGACCTCATCAAAGAAATTAGCCCAGATGGGGCGGTGATCTGCAGTGACTCCCGGCTAGTTACAGGACACTTGAACAAGAGTTTTCAAGTGAAGGATGAATCTATGAATAAGTACGTGACCCAGGCCAAAAGCTTAATGGATGAGCTGGAATCTAAAGGGATTCTATGCCACATCGAGAATATTTCCAGAGAGCAAAATAAAGAAGCTGACAAGTTAGCCAAGGTAGCTGCTCACCCCACCGATTGGCAAAAGCTAACTTACCCGTTTGAAAGGCAAGGGAGACCCAGTCATGATGCAAGGGAAGTCCTGGTAGCAGATGAAGATGACAAAGATTGGAGATCTCCAATCTCAAAGTTCCTGGAAAAGGGAGAGCTCCCTGAAGATGAAAAAGAGACAGGACGAATCATTAGAAGAGCATCAAGATACTCGCTGGTAAATGGAGAACTGATGAGAAGATCTTTCACTCAACCTTGGCTCAAGTGTGTTTCCCAAAACGAAGGGTTATATATTTTGAGACAGATGCACGAAGGAATCTGAGGAGCACACCAGGGGGCGATAACCCTGGTGAGGAGAACTCGGCTAGCAGGATATTTTGGGAGACCATGGAGGAAGATGTTGTAGGATATGTTAGGAGATGCTAACAATGTCAGGTCAATGCAACGAGAAAGCACCAACTTGCTGTTCGCCAAACGCCAATCTATACGGTGTGGCCATTCAGCACATGGGGAATCGATTTTGTAGGGCCATTACCAGAAGCGAGCAGGCAAAGAAAATGGATTATAGTGGCAGTAGATCACTTCACAAAATAGGTAGAAGTGGATGCCCTGAGTACTATTACGCCTGAGTAGGTTATCACCTTCGTGGAAGATCAAATTATTATTCAGTTCGGTATCCTGAACAAAATTATCACGGACAATGGCACTCAGTTCACTTCAAAAAAATTCAAGCAATTCTGCAAGAATTTAAAGATAGAGCATCGATGCTCTTCTGTAGCTCATCCCTAAACTAATGGCCAGACGGAAGTTACCAATCAAATTATTAAAGATAGACTCCGAAGAGACTATCAAAACAAAAGGGTACATGGCCGGATCATTTGAACTATATTCTCTGGGCATATCAAACCATTCCCAGAACTGCCACGGGAGAAACTCCCATCTCACTTACTTATGGCATAAAGGCGGTCATTTTGGTCGAGATTGGGGCTCAAGTGACAGGGTGACTCGTTATTCACTTGAAGAAAATGAGCTCAACACCCGCAATATGTTGGACTCCCTGGAAAAAAAGTGGGAGAAAGCATATATCTTGATGGCGGCATATAAAAGTCGGATTGCCAAATACCACGATAGAAAAATCAAAGGCAGACAATTCAAGGTTGGGGATATGGTTTTAAAATATTCTAAAGCATCTCAAAGCCGCGAAGGAAAAGGCAAAATGGGAGCTAATTGGGAAGGTCCATATATAGTCAAAAATATAGTTGCTCTGGGAATGTATCGGTTGCAACAGCTGAATGGGAAAGATATTCCCCGAACTTGAAACATCTATAATTTGAGGAAATACCATCCTTCAGAATGACTGGGTAACAAATTGCTATACTCTTTTTTCCTGATTAACAATTTTTTCCAATTAGTTTTCCTTAGTCAGGTTTTTTACGAGGTAGCAATCACGGATCATCATTTGTACACTTCGCCAATAGCGGGACCAAAAAGACTGAATGAAATCATCGATTCACTCATATTTGAGTCATGAGTCGTTACTCAATGAAGATGCTGGGCGAACCTTTGCTCATGAGTTATCACTCATCCTACAAGTCGGGCATAAAAAGCCCCAGCTCATATTTGAGCCATATAAGTTATTACTCGTCCTACAATCTGGGCATAAAAAGCCCAAGCTCATATTTGAGCCATATGAGTTATTACTCATCCTACAATTTGGGCATAAAAAAGCCCCAGCTCATATTTGAGCCATATAAGTTATTACTCATCCTACAATCGGGGCATAAAAAGCCCCAGCTCATATTTAAGCCATATGAGTTATTACTAAGCCATATGAGTTATTACTCATCCTACAATCTGGGCATAAAAAGCCCCAGCTTATATTTGATCCATATGAGTTATTACTCATCTATCAAATCGGGCATAAAAAGCCCCAGCTCATATTTAAGTCATATGAGTTATTACTCATCCAGCAAATCGGGCATAAAAAGCCCCTGTTCATATTTGAGCCATATGAGTTATTACTCGTTCAACAATTCGGGTACGAAAACCCCTGTTCATTTTTGAGCCGTTTGAGTTATCACTCTTCAAATTCCCTCCAGCATAAAAGCCCTGCTGCTTGTATCGGAGGTATTCAAATTATTATTCGTTAGGGCATTTATTTGCTCATTATCGAGCTATTCTATAGTTCTTATTGGATTACTTCTTATTGGATTACCATCTACTGAATGTGAAAGCGTAACTACTCACGTTTAAAGATGAAATGATCAAGAGTAAAGCAAATCACAAAGATTACATAAAGAGAAATTACAGGCAAGGAGCCAGGTTAGTACAAAGTTTTTAAAATAACAAATATACAAAGTTGTACGTTTAACAAAAGTTTGGATAAGAATAAAATGAGTCTAATCTAAATCCACTAAAGCTCCCCCACGAGGAAAATCCTCTTCCCTAAGTAGGACTTCCTGGAGAGGAAGGACATTTAACATGCATCTTGGTTGCGGATTCGGAACAACCTCTTCAGTCTTATCTTTAGTAGGTAGAAGGGTGCCAAACTCCTCCTCTGCCTTTGGGGTCCCGGCTGCCTAATGAGCTAGAAACTTATCAACTTCGGCCTTGGTAAGAAGAGCAACCTCGATCAAAGTTAGCTAAGGATCCCAGGAAAGATATGCCAGATGGATCTTCTCCGCATAATTTGCACAAATACTAGCAAATCGGGCAGAGTCGGCTCTTAGGGACTGTTGACATTCTTCATCCTTCGTAACCAGTAGTTTCTCTTTCTCCCTGAGTAGGCCATCCTTCTCTTTTAAAAGTCTGCTTTGCTCTGATAGAGCTTCTAAGTGGGATTTGGCCTCACTCAGGGCAGAATCCCTCTTGCAATGGGCTAAATTCAGTTCCTGGTTGGAGATAGCCAACTCTTTCTTCAGACACAGGATTTCATCTTCCATAGATTCCTTTGTCTGAGCCAATTCCTGATCTTTGGCCAACAAGCATTCCGTCAGACGAGCATTCTCGGTTTGAAGAGAGTCCCGAATGGCATCTTTTTAGATTATTCTTCCTGAGTGTCCTCTATCCGAGAATACAGCTCAGTCATAATGCAAATAGCCTGTAAAAAGAATGGTCAGTAAAATTGTCAACAACAATAGTTACAAAAAGTAATTAATACCTGAGTGGCGGCTTTGTAGGCCCCAGAAATTAGCTCCTCATTGTCAGCTTTCTCCAGCTTAGGGAAATCACCAGGAAACAGGAGGAGTTTTCACAATTCTCTTTGAGAAGTGTCGTCTAAAACTCGTATATTCTTCCTAAATTTCTTCTCCCAATATCCTGTAGTGGGTGTTTTGGGATTCTGTCTCCGGGTGTTGACATTAATTTTTTAAGGAATAGGAATGTCAAAAGACTGAAATTACTAAAGGAAATTTAACCCAATAATAAGCTAACCTTCCCATGCCTCTTCCTCTTTCTAAGTGGAGCCTCATCCGAGACAGTATCCGCCCCTAGAGTTTAAGGAACCTCAGGAATAACCGGAGGAGCGGGAGGATTAGCTTCCTGGTTGTTAACTATAGAGGCTAGACGGCTTGATACAGGATGGGGAGCATCTGAAGGTGGAGGAATTTATCCAAAACCAACCACAGGTAGGATTCTTACTCGACTATCAGGATGAGATAATGTCCTCCGCTTGATCAAAGCTACAAAGTCAGCAGCCAACAGAGATTCATGGTCCATGGTGATGAAGAAAAATATGAAAATACATAAAAAGAGAGAAGTAAGTTTTACCTGGGGTAACTTCAAAACAGACTTTGCCATATGCCATTCAGGTGGGTGATAAGGTCACTTCATACCTTATATTTTGAACCTTATAGAACCTTGTTTGTGAATAATTTGATGGGATTATCGGTATTCTTATGTTGTATTTCATGCATTTTGCTTATTTTTACGTATTTTGGTTTTTACTTATAATTTGGTTATTTTACTCTGTTTTATGGTTATTTCTGCTTTTGTGTTGATCTGAGGTCATTGAGACCGAGGATGTGTATAACTTGACCCGTTTTGTGATCTTAATAGTGTAGGAGACGAGACCCAAGAAGGAACATGAAGAAACAGGATGTTGGAGTCCGGTATGAAGGAAGAATAACATCAGATCTTTGGACCCAATTATAACCTATTTTCTATATTTTTTCATCATTTAACTGAGCTTAGAACCCCAGCTAGGTCTATTTTCTTCTCTGTACTTTGATTCTGGTTTGTTTAATCGAAAGCGTCTGCTTGGAACTTCCACCTTGTGCAGTTAATTGCTTGCGTGAGCAAGTTAGTTTTCTTATCGAGGATCACCTTTGCATGTACCGTCGCCGAAGCCAGGATCCACACTATTCGATAACGAGTCTGATTTAGAATTTTCTCTCTTTCAATCTTCGTCTTCAATATAAGTTGGAACTGCTTAGATTGTGCATGTGATTGTATGCTTTATATTTCGTTCCATGCTTATTTGTTGAACTTATAATTGATATTAGGGTTTTAGATTGTTAATTTGATTAATATCTATGCATGTGTGATTGATAGCTTCGTAAGCTGGCTAACCAATTTGATTCATATCTGTTATGCGATCCAGTCTGACAACTGGAAAACCGGGGGACTGACAATCCCTGGAACTTAAGCATACGTAGTTTCTGATTCATTGAACTAGGCGGACTGCTCGGATCACCTTACCCTAAGAGCTTCAGAGAGTATGAATAACTATCAAAAACCTTGCATGTTATTAATTGAATTACTTTCTTGGCTTTAATGTTTAATTGTTTGTGAGATTAATAGGTTCCATCACCGTTATCATTCATAAGTCGGTAGAACATCATTTAGCTTTCCGAGAATTCAAAGACGGAGGGTGGTTTGATGAATTGATCGTAGTTAGGAGTAAGAGTAGTTTAACTTACATTTACTTTCAGAATTATTAAACCACCTATAACACGCTTAAATCCTAGATTAGATTGCGCGTAGGAATAATATTCTCTTGGGATTGATATCTGGACTTCAATCCAGTTTTATTACTTGACAACGACAGGGTACACTGCCCTAGAGTTGAGTGTTTAGCATTAATACCATAATTGTTTAAATCCTTATCATGCTAAACGTGATATCAAATTTTTGGCATCGTTGCCGAGGAGTTTTATTCTCTGCGCCATTTGAACCTAGGGGATTCGGTTGACTTAGGCATTGTATATATGTGAATATCTTTATTTTTCTTTTGTAAATATTTTTCTTTTATATTTACTATATTTATTTTACGCTTTTTAATTTTATATTTTTCTTTTGTGAATATTTCTTTTTTTTGTGAATATTTATCTTTTATAATACCGTGTATGTTACTTTTTGTGGTTGGTTTGGTTAAAGTTGTCGAATTTGCTATATCTTCTAAATATGCCTAAATTGGCTTACTTTCTGTACTTTGTTTAATTTTTAGGATTATTTTTTATTTTGGTTATTTTGTTTAGCATATGTATTGTTTTGTGTGTTCGAATGTTGATTTTCTAGAATAATTGCTCTATAATGGAGAATTCTGTAAGTGTCTGGCTACTCATAAAGTTGAGCTTCGTTGTTTGTTTTTAAGTTGATAATTTGAAATATTGGGATACTGCGATCTGGTTTAGTCTGTTTATGCTAATTGATTTGTTTTGGGCAATGCTTTTGCATGAAAGCAATAAAAACAATTATATGCCGTGGTTCATTCATTTAGTGTTTTTTTCATGCTTGATTGTTGATA
>CAOJCR015832469.1:0-7500 GCA_948330485.1 Euphorbia neoarborescens
GCACCTACTTTAAATTTCCGGGGACATGCAAAAAATGATAATAAATCCCGACGTTAAAAGAACAAGTCAAATAGAAATATTTATCATTCATTAAAAAGTAAAAAGAGGCGAATCCTATGATAAATAAAAAAAAGAAAAAGATAGAACTATACACAGACGTATATACTTTAGGACAACATATACGTATGTCCACTAACAAAGCACGAAGAATAATTGATCAGATTCGTGGATGTTCTTACGAAGAAACAATTATGATACTTGAACTCATGCCTTATCGAGCATCTTATCCCATTTTAAAATTGATTTCTTCTGCAGCAGCAAATGCTAGTCACAATATGGCTTTCAACGAATCCGATTTAATTATTAGTAAAGCCGAGGTTAACGACGGTACTAGTGTGAAAAAATTAAAACCTCAGGCTCGGGGACGGGGTTATCTAATAAAAAAATCGACTTGTCATATAACTATTGTATTAAAAAATATATCTTTATATAAAGAATATTATAAAGAATATAAAGAATATGGAACTGTTTATATAAAAAATAAGAAGATCTTTATATAAAGAATAGGATATAAAGAAGTATGAAGAATCTAACATATTCTTAAAAAAAACCAGAGATGGATAAAAAAAAATCCACGGATATGAGATTTGACAATATGTATAGTTAAGTAGTGGGGAATTATGGGACAAAAAATAAATCCACTTGGTTTTAGACTTGGTACAACCCAAAGTCATCATTCTCTTTGGTTTGCACAACCAAAAAATTACTCTGAGGGTCTACAAGAAGATCAAAAAATAAGAAACTCTATCAAGAATTTTGTAAAAAAAAATACAAAAATATCTTCTGGCGTTGAGGGAATTGCACGTATAGAGATTCAAAAACGAATCGATGTGATTCAGGTCATAATATATATGGGATTCCCAAAATTATTAATAGAAAGTAGACCCAAACGAATCGAAGAATTACAGATACATGTTCAAAAAGAACTTAATTGTGTAAACCGAAAACTCAATATTGTTATCACAAGAATTTCAAATCCTTATAGGAACCCTAATATCCTTGCAGAATTTATAGCTGGACAATTAAAAAATAGAGTTTCTTTTCGTAAAGCAATGAAAAAAGCTATTGAATTAACTGAACAGGCAGATACAAAAGGAATTCAAGTACAAATTGCGGGACGTCTTGATGGAAAAGAAATTGCACGAGTCGAATGGATTCGAGAAGGTAGGGTTCCTCTGCAAACCATTATTGCTAAAATTTATTATTGCTCGTATACAGTTAGAACTATTTATGGGGTATTGGGCATAAAAATTTGGACATTTCTAGACAAGAAATAATAAACCCTTACTTGACTTGGTTTTTCCATTCTATCCATTGCTAGAAGAAAACAAAAAAGAACAAAATCCTTCATTCTTTTTTTTTGTTTAATCAAAACAAAAAGAAACAATTCTAATTCTATTAACTAATAGTAAAATATTAATTTAATAATTTTTAATTTTACACTTTTTACACTATAGAATTAATTTAATATTAATAATTTAACTAGATTAATAATTTAAATAGATATGGCTATTTCTAATTCTTCTAATTCTATTTATATAGGGTTGAATAAAATAAAATAAAAAATTGAGTAATATAATTGCTATGCTTAGTGTGTGACTCGTTGGTTTTTTAGAGTCCGGATAAAAAAGAAAAAACGGACTGACCAGAGTATGAACTAATAATTATACAACTAATAACCAACCCATCACTTTGCATTATCTGGATACAAAAAAAGAGTCAAGATATGATATATTAGTCATATCATTGTAGCAATTAAAATCCTTTTTGCACAAACAAAAAAAAAACCAATCTGATTATGCTTTAGAAATAAAAATAGAAAATTATGCAGATAAGTGGAAGGGTGAAAGAAAGAAAAAGAATATCAATGATATAAAATTCCAATATGTAAGGTCTATGAGTCATCACATAAAAGCTAATGTAGTAAAGCATCCATACCAATTGATTTTAAATTAAACTAATCTGTTGATAAAACAAAAAATCAAGAGCCTTGATTCACTCCAGACTGAGAAGATTGACTCAAGAACAATTTTTATTTTATTAGAGGCTCCATTGGAAAAATAAGACCTAAACATTAATTGAGAAGTGATGGGAACGATGTAACCTGTAAATACATAAGATTTTACTGAAAACAAATCTTAATGATTTATTGGGAGGATAGCGAAAGGAACCAGAAGACAATCGATTTATTTTATTATGAGAGATCATGGGTTACCTATACAAATAAAATAACTATTGAAAGACTAAATATACAAGAGGAAATATTCGCCCGCGAAGATTTGTTTTATATTCTTTTTGATTGCTAAATTTGATCAATCTGATATCCTAATTCGAATATATAAAAAAATTTGTTACAACCTTATATTATAACAAATAACAAAAACAAGATTATCGAAAATAAACAAATAAAATAGAAAAAATTATTCTAGTTATAGACATTAATTATAGAGAATTTTTTCTATTTATATCTAGAACTATTAGATCTAGAACTAGTAGAACTCTAAAATAGAATATAGATTCTAATTTATATATATTAGATAATATATATTAGATAGATACAAATTTTTATTCTACTAATATTCTATTCTACCTAATATCCTATTCTAATAATCTAATAATCTAAGAATAATCTAATAATCTAAGATTTTAATACTAATAAATAGATCTAATAAGTAAGAAATAAATTCAAATAAATAGATTTAACTAAATTAAGTGAAATATCAAAGAATACGATGATTTAATATATTATTTTATTCGTAAAAGACATGGATATTTTTTTTTAATCATTTCATTCGCGAGGAGCTGGATGAGAAGAAATTATCATGTCCAGTTCTGTAGTAGAGATGGAATTGAGATGAGAAAGAACCATCAACTATAACCCCAAAAGAACCCGATTCCGTAAACAACATCGAGGAAGAATGAAAGGAATAGCTTTTCGAGGAAATCGTATTTGTTTTGGAAGATATGCTCTTCAAGCACTTGAATCTGCTTGGATTACATCTAGACAAATAGAAGCCGGACGACGAGCAATGACACGAAATGCACGCCGCGGTGGAAAAATATGGGTACGTATATTTCCCGACAAACCCGTTACTTTAAGACCTACGGAAACACGGATGGGTTCGGGGAAAGGATCTCCCGAATATTGGGTAGCTGTCGTTAAACCGGGTAGAATACTTTATGAAATGGGCGGAGTAGCAGAAAATATCGCAAAAAAGTCTATGTCAATAGCAGCATCAAAAATGCCTATACGAACTCAATTCCTTATTTCAAAATAGGAATATAGAACCAAAGGAAAAAGACCTTTTGTATACTAAAAAAAAGTGGAAGTTTCTTTTTTTGTTTTGGACAAACAATATATCTTTTTTTTCCTTTGCATTTAAATAACAAATAAAAAAAAAAAAAATGATATGATCCAATCTCAGACCCATTTGAATGTAGCAGATAACAGCGGAGCCCGAGAATTGATGTGTATTCGAATCATAGGGACTAGTAATCGCCGATATGCTCATATCGGTGACGTTATTGTTGCTGTGATCAAGGAAGCAGCACCAAATTCACCTCTAGAAAGATCAGAAGTAATCAGAGCTGTAATTGTACGTACTTGTAAAGAACTTAAACGTAATAACGGTATAATAATAAGATACGATGACAATGCTGCAGTTGTCATTGATCAAGAGGGAAATCCAAAAGGAACTCGAATTTTTGGTGCAATTGCCCGGGAATTGAGAAAATTAAATTTTACTAAAATTGTTTCATTAGCACCTGAGGTCTTATAAGATAAAAAATTAGACGATATAAGATAGAAAATTTCAGATTAAGAGGAGACCATGATATAGTTATAGTATTTAGTATTATAGTTCTAGTATTTTAATTAGTTGAATAAAAACGAAATAGAATTAATCAAATCAAATTAATTAGTAAATTGTGTTTCACGCATATACCTTTAATTAAATAATAAGAAAATTAAAATTCAGAGATTAAATAAAATAATTAATTAACAAAAACCAAGAGTATGTTGATTATATCAAAACTAGCGAAAAATAATAATTTTAGTTTATCATGGGTAGGGATCCTATTGCTGAGATAATAACCTCTATACGAAATGCTGACATGAATAGAAAAGGAATCGTTCGAATAGCAGCTACTAACATCACCGAAAACATTATTAAAATACTCTTACGAGAGGGTTTTATTGAAAATGTAAGGAAACATCGGAAAGAAAACAAAAAATTTTTGGTTTTAATCCTACGCCATAGAAGGAAGAAGAAAGGACCATATAGAACTAGTATAAATTTAAAACGAATCAGCCGACCAGGTTTACGAATTTATTCTAACTATCAAAAAATTCCTAGAATTTTGGGTGGGATGGGCATTGTAATTCTTTCTACTTCTCGAGGTATAATGACAGACCGGGAAGCTCGACTCGAAAGAATTGGCGGAGAAATCTTGTGTTATATATGGTAATCTTTTTAATATCCGAATTCGACCCAAACTTCTTATTTATTTGTTAAAAAAAAAAAGAGATTTAAAGAATAGGTTTCTAATACCATTCCTCTCGATTCCTCTTACATTAGTTAATACTTCAAGAGGATTTGCGATGGGATGAAAGAACAAAAATTAATTTTGGAAAGTTTAATTACTAAATCTGAATCACTTTTTCAATTTCAATAATATGTTCCAAGTTCGTTTAGATAATCAAGATCTGGTTTTAGGTTATCTTTTAGCCAAGATAATTTTTTTTACGTATACTACCACCACGAGATAGTATCAAAGTACTTATAATTCGATCCGAGCACGTCGAATTTATAGACTCCATAAAAAAATTTCAATGATTAGGCAATTTTTTCTTTCAACTTTAAAAGCCCTTTCGCCTTTCGTAGGAATAGAATTTAAGATTTCAAAATTTAAAGAAACTTAGTTTATTCAAAAAAAATTATGTATATTCAAAAATTAAGGGATGACAAATATGAAAATAAGAGCTTCTGTTCGTAAAATTTGTGAAAAATGTCGACTGATACGTAGACGGGGACGAATTTTAATAATTTGCTTCAACCCAAGACATAAACAAAGACAAGGATAATCTTTCTAAACGAGAACACTCTAAAGGATCCGATGGAAAAAAAAAGAAAGGATCCATTTTGACATAAAATGGATATATCCATAGACCGCTGACTTATATTTATGAGATGATAAAATATGGCAAAACCTTTACCACGAATTGGTTCACGCAGAACTGGACGCATTGGTTCACGTAAGAATGGACGTAAAATACCAAAAGGAGTTATTCATGTTCAAGCAAGTTTCAACAATACTATTGTGACCATTACAGATGTACGGGGACGAGTAATTTCTTGGTCCTCCGCTGGCACTTGTGGATTCAAAGGCACAAGAAGAGGAACACCTTTTGCTGCTCAAACCGCAGCAGGAAATGCTATTCGGACAGTAGTGGATCAAGGAATGCAACGAGCAGAAGTCATGATAAAAGGGACTGGTCTTGGACGAGATGCGGCATTAAGAGCTATTCGCAGAAGTGGTATACTATTAACTTTCGTCCGGGATGTAACCCCTATGCCACATAATGGATGCAGACCCCCTAAAAAAAGGCGCGTCTAAAAAGTAATGTAAAAAGTAAATAGTGAATAGATTTCAAGAGAAATAAATAATTCAATGAATTCACAATAACAATATTATTATGGTTCGAGAGAAAGTAACAATATCTACTCGGACACTGCGGTGGAAATGTGTTGAATCAAGAAAAGACAATAAGCGTCTTTATTACGGACGCTTTATTTTGTCTCCACTTATGAAAGGACAATCTGATACAATAGGCATTGCGATTCGAAGAGCTTTGCTTGGAGAAATAGAAGGAACCTGTATCACACGTGCAAAATCTGAGAAAATATCACACGAATTTTCTACTATAGTAGGTATTCAAGAATCAATACATGAAATTTTAATGAATTTGAAAGAAATTGTATTGAGAAGCAATTTGTATGGAACTTGTGACGCGTCTATTTGTGTCAAGGGTCCTGGATATGTAACTGCTCAAGACATCATCGTACCACCTTTTGTGGAAATCATTGATAATACACAGTATATCGCTAGCCTAACAGAACCAATTGATTTGTGTATTCAATTACAAATCGAGAGGAATCGCGGCTATCGTATAAAACCGACAAAAACCTTACAAGACGGAAGTTTTCCTCTAGATGCTGTATTCATGCCAGTTCGAAATGCAAATCATAGCGTTCATTCTTATGGAAATGGGAATGAAAAGCAAGAGATACTTTTTCTCGAAATATGGACAAACGGAAGTTTAACTCCTAAAGAAGCACTTGATGAGGCTTCCCGGAATTTGATTGATTTATTTATTCCTTTTCTCCATGCAGACGAAGAAAACTTACATTTAGAAAAAACTCAACACAACGTTACTTTTACTTTAACCCTTTTTACTTTTCATGATAGATTGACTAAATTAAGAAAAAATCAAAAAGAAATACCATTGAAATACATTTTTATTGACCAATCCGAATTGGCTCCTAAGATCTATAATTGCCTCAAAAGGTCTAATATACATACATTATCAGACCTTTTGAATAAGAGTCACGAAGATCTTATGCAAATTGAAGATTTTCACATAGACGATGTAAAACATATATTGGGTATTTTAGAAATATAAAACCATTTCGCAATGGATTTACTAAAGAATCAAATCGAAATCCATTGGATTTAGATTAATTTTGATCTTCTTTAGAAAAAGAAAAAAAATCTTTAGAAACAAAAAAAGATGAAAATTTTGAATCTTTAGCACAACCCATTACAAAATATATACAAATTAAAATTGAATAGATGTTATCTAGGGAGAATTCACTTTGAAACGACTATTCCCTAGATATCCACGTGATGATATTTTTCAATTGAATCAATTTGAAAAAGACCTAAAGTTAGAGATTTATCAATAGGTAATGTTGCTCCAATACCTAACCAAAGGGCTACTACAGTACCAATCAAAAAGACAGTTGTCGCAACTGGACGACGAAATGGATTTTGAAATTTATTAATATTCTCTAAAAAAGGTACTGTTAATAAGCCTGTAGGTACTGAAACCATTAAAAGAACACCCAATAACTTATTGGGTACTGTACGAAGTATTTGAAATACGGGAAAGAAATACCATTCAGGCAATATCTCCAAAGGAGTTGCAAATGGATCCGCAGGTTCACCAATCATTGATGGTTCTAGAACCGCTAATCCTACATTACATGCAATAGTACCTAGAATTACTACTGGAAAAATATATAAAAGATCGTTGGGCCATGCGGGTTCCCCATAATAATTATGACCCATTCCCTTAGCCAATTTAGCTCTTAATACAGGATCATTCAAATCAGGTTTTTTTGTTATTGGGATAGGTGAATTCTTATAGATCCATCCTCC
>CAOJCR015832469.1:12500-30000 GCA_948330485.1 Euphorbia neoarborescens
AAAAAAGAGAAGCAAATCTATTTTATACCCGATAAGTACCAATACGCAACGGGTAGCTGACTCCATTTTCTATGAACGAACACATAGAAATTTGTTCATCATTCAAAGGACTTATTCGTAATAATTTGACTCTATTCGATTTGTCTTCCTTAATATTTTATATATTTATTTTTTCTATTTTTATAAAATTTTTCGAAATTCTAAATAGAAATTCTAATAGAAATCCACGTATAAAATATTACAAAATATTACGAAAATATTAGTAAATTATAAAGGTCAATATTCTTAAAACAAAAAATTCATTCTTACGTTTTCATCTCAAAGTGAAATAGAGTACTTAATCTTTTTTCTTTCATTTAATGCCTATTGGTGTCCCAAAAGTCCCTTTTCGACATCCTGGAGAAGACGATTCACTTTGGATTGACTTATAGTGCGACTTGTCAGATATATTGGGTCATACGGAATTCCCCCGTTCTCTCACCCGATTGAGATATCCCTCTGTTTCGCCCAAGAAAGATTGATTAAATCATCAAAAATTTGAAGCGTGAAGTGCAATCAAGTTCAATTAAATCTATGCTTTTGAGGTACTCAAATTAATATTATCAATTAGAATACTTTATGGTTGCCTTGTTTAGACCAACAAAATGAAATATCCAGACTCCGTTTAGCAAATCCAATTGGTAATATATCTATTATCATTACTACTTGTATCATATTCTATATTAGAAATTTTTTATAAATTTTGATTCGAACTGAAAATCATATTCAATCGAATAAAATAATATAAGAAATACGTCAAATATTTGACAGAAACGTTAAATGAATTAAAAAAAACGAAGTTGTAACAAAAAGACGCGGTATTAGAGCATTTGCCCTATATGTGCAAATAAAAATCGGGCAGATCTTTACTCGGAGTAGAGCACAAACCTAAAAGAATTGAAGAAGCCCACTCAGGAACAAGAGAATGCCATCGTGATTTGAATTCAATCACGATGAACGAATACATCAATAAGAAGTTAATTTGATAAGTTTAATTAATTTTTTTGTAAGTAAACGCGTCAAAACTCATCTTTCTTAAAAAATAGAAGAAAAGACTCCGCATTCAAAATAAAGATTCAAAATAAAGGTTAACAAAGTACTCACTATCAAAAAAAAAGCAGGGCTAGAATCTAAACATTGATTCTTTTTTTTTATTTTCGTTATTTTTGGTGAACCGTATGCATCAAAAGGTGCATGTACGGTTTCTATAGGATAGAATTTTATCCTAATCAACCGACTTTATCGAGAAAGGTTACTTTTTTTAGGTCAAGGTGTTGATAGTGAGATCTCGAATCAACTTATTGGTCTTATGGTATATCTGAGTATAGAGAGCGAGACCAAAGATTTGTATTTGTTTATAAACTCTCCTGGCGGATGGGTAATACCCGGAGTAGCTATTTATGATACTATGCAATTTGTGCGACCAGATGTACAAACAATATGCATGGGATTAGCTGCTTCAATGGGATCTTTTATTCTGGTCGGAGGAAAAATTACCAAACGTTTAGCATTCCCTCATGCTTGGCGCCAATGGGTTTTTATTTGAAAGAAAAAAAACTATGCCTTCGCCATATGAAATATAAATATTAAGTAATAATAGCATGGCATTTCGAATTCGATATAGATATAAGAAATTTTTTTTAAACATTAGATTATGTATCGAAAGAGTCGTATGGGATATTAAGGGCCTTTCTGATTTTATTCTATCAGGAACCTCTTTCAGCGTCACAAACATTTTTGTTTTCGCACCGGAGGGCTCTTAACACTATTTATGTTATGAAAGAGTACAAAAAAAAGGTTCTATTATTATTTAATATAATATTCTTATTTTTTTTTTTTTCAACTAAAAAAAAAAAAGAAACTTTGGGATTGCTAAATCACTGATAAAATAAAGCAACGGGACCACCATAGTATTTTTGCTTTTTACCTCTTCCCAAGGAAAGGGTGGTTATTGGAGCATTTACTGATTTAAGCCTAGATTTTTTTCGATGAAAGGTAAAATAAAAGTGAATTCTAGTGTGAAGCCGTATGCAATGTACAAACAATAACAATGCCTGTACGGTTGTTCAATTCTATCGTCTTTTCTTATTCTTTTTTATCTCTTCCCGGACCCTTCTTATTTATTATATTTATATTATTTATTAAAATATTTATATTATGAGAGCTAGACTAAACCTTTTTTTCTTATATGATCAGGGTAATGATTCATCAACCTATTGCTGGTTTTTATCAGGCACAAATAGCAGAATTTGTCCTGGAAGCAGAAGAACTGCTGAAACTGCGTGAAATCATCACAAGGATTTATGCACAAAGAACGGGAAAACCCTTATGGGTTGTATCCGAAGACATGGAAAGAGATGTTTTTATGTCAGCAACAGAAGCCCAAGCTCATGGAATTGTTGATCTTATAGCAGTTGCATAAGAAATAGAAGAAATTTCATGCAAATCGCGATTTGATATTTTTTTTTACCGAAATTTCGATTTAATATTCTATTAATTTAATATTCTATTATTTAATATAGAAAAAATTCAGAATCATACGGTTACGATCGATCTAAACCAGCCCATTATGCATACGATTCAAAATGCCAACTATTAAACAACTTATTAGAAACACACGACAGCCAATTAGAAACGTTACCAAATCCCCCGCTCTTGGGGGATGTCCTCAGCGCCGAGGAACATGTACTAGGGTGTATGTGCGACTTGTTTAGATCATGAGCTTGGACAAAAGAGACAAAAGAAAGAAAAAAATTTTCCACTATCTGTGTCAGTACGGATGAATAGGATAGAATAGAAGAATGCCTTTCATTATCTAAAAAAAAAGATCTATCACATTCGTCTATTGTGTATCAAATTTATGGTTTCATTGGTGCAAATTCAATCACCTCAATTTTCAATTTAAAACAAGAAAGAATTTCCCATTGGTAACAAATGATTATCCATTAAGCAGGGAAAATCTTATTAAAAGTTAACAGGCTGAAAATTTATGCCCCTACTCTTGCAAGAACGGACTAAGAGGGTCAACGAATTAGCTAATCCTCATAATTAAATACCGTTACTATAATAGATAGATTTCCTTGTGAAAGACCTATTACTGGAGAATTCATAGGTAGAGCAAAAGAATGTGAACTGTACACGTTAACAATAGCATTGATTCAATGATTAAATGCAGGAGGGGCTCCGGTGTATAGAGAAGACCTCACCGTTTAAGAAAAGTAACCATAGAAACTATGGAACCCACTATTTATCTATTTCTATTTACTGCTTATTTATTATATTTTTGTTTGTGTTTGAGACCTAATATCAATACAGTTTCTTATTCTTATTTCGGGACGAAATGTCTCCAAAAAAAAAAAAGAAAAAATCGTGGTTGGGAAGGTTATAGTAGCAAAAGCCGTTGGAATTATTATTTTATACATTGGAAAAATCCGTTTTGTTATTATAGAAAAGGGGAAAAAGAATAACTGAAAGAAAAGAAACCAATTAGTTATTCATCAAAGTTTCGTGTACTCAATGACCAGAATTAGACGAGGATATATAGCCCGGAGACGTAGAACAAAAATTCGTTTATTCGTATCAAGCTTTCGCGGGTCTCATTCAAGACTTACTCGAAGTATTACTCAACAAAAAATAAGAGCTTTGGTTTCGGCCCATCGGGATAGAGATAGACAGAAAAGAACTTTTCGTCGTTTGTGGGTCACTCGGATAAATGCAATAATTCGCGAAAACAGGGTATCTTATAGTTATAGCAGATTAATAAATAATCTGTACAAGAGACAATTGCTTCTTAATCGTAAAATACTTGCACAAATAGCTATATTAAATAGGAATTGTCTTTATACGATTTCCAATGACATTAGAAAATAAGGAAATTGTAAGGAATCCATAGAATTTTTTACATGGAATTTCTTGAAAAGAAATTCCGGGAAGATAGAATAGAAACTCGTACGATAAAATATGATGATAATATGATCAAGTAAAGTAGTCAAACTAAACAAAACATTCAATAAAAAAAACGTTTCTTCTCCCCCAATTCGTTTTTTTTCTTACGACACGAAAATCAAATTTTGATTTTCATTTTTTTTTTTTGAACAAAACATCAATCTATGGTTCAATTCGAATTGGAATTGTGATCCCATTTCAATTTGAGTAAGCCTATTTTGCTTGCTGGTTCTAAGATCCTGGTTCTAAGATCAGTAGTTAGAGTGACCAACTCGCTTTTTTTCAAATTGTTTTTCATTATTAAGAAAAGGTAACAAAGATAAAATACGAGCTTGTTTTATAGCAATAGTAATTAATCGTTGTTGTTTTAAACTCAATCTATTCACCCGTCTAGATAATATTTTTCCTTGTTCACTAATAAATCGACTAATTAAACTCATGTTTCTATAATCAATTCGATCCCCCGATTGGATCGGGGGCAAACGCTTACGAAAAGATCGCTTGGACTTAGGGAAAAGTCGTTTGGATTTATCCATGGTTTGTTTATTCCTTATTTTAAAAATCCTATTTCGTTCAATTGGATCAAAAATGATTTCGAATTCAGAAATAGGATTTGTTTTTTTTTTATTTAATTTATATTTTATATATATATATATATATTTAATTATATATTGAATATTTATTATTTAATATTTATTGAATATTTATTATTTAATATTTTTTTTTTTTAATTATATTCAATTTTAATTAAATAATTAATATTTAATTATTTTCATTTTTATTATTTTATTTTTATTATTTTAATTATATATTTCTAATTATATATTTCTATTAATATAATAATATTCTATTTAATAGAATATTTTAATTAATAGAATATATTCCTATTCAATAGAATATATTTCTCTATTTATTTTAAATATTTATTTAAAATCTAGTTATTTCTATTTATCTATATATAGAAATAGATATAATTCGAATTTCGAATATATATTAGCGTAATATATTATAGGATAATATATTCTATGCATAATATATTTATTATATTATTATATTCTAGTAAGATAATATATATTCGATAAGATTCTATAGTATTCTTTCTATACTATATTATTCTATACTTAATATCTTCTTTATATCATTGTCATCTTCCTTGAAAAGGTGACACGCAAGCGATAGATTCCATCTATTTCTTTATCTCCCCGTGAATTGTATGTTTGTAACAATAGGGACAGAATTTTCTCAATTCCAATCGACTGGGCGTATTGTGTCGATTCTTTTGCGTAATATATCTCGAAATGCCTGTTGATTTCTTATTAACACTCTTTCGAACACAACCGGTACATTCTAAAATAATCCTTACTCGAACATCTTTCCCCTTGGCCATAAACCTCCTTGGGATTTTGGGATTTTTTATTCATTCAACTCTTCTATTTTCCGATCTGAAGGAACGAAGAAAGGAAGGAAAAAGAAGTGAAGTTGCTAACTCGAAATCCAAATTATCAAAAATTTCATTGCAACTAATATAGTTCTAATTATATTAATAATAAGTAATACAAAGATTTGAAACTCTATCTCAATTAGAAGTTTCGATGAGAATCACAGTAATTCATTTAAGCGTCTTGTAGAATACTGTTACACTAACTACATTTCTAACTACCTTCTCTTAATTTTAATTTAATTGAAGTTACTTTCACTGGAAGCGCGGACCCCGAGTTCCGAGTTTTACTGAAGTTGAATCCACTTTTTTTTCTTTTCTAACTTATTCAAATTAAATAAAAAAAAGAGGAGGGGGGGTAGTAATCACAGATATTTAATTGTATCTCTAATCTTCTTCACCCTCTCCCCCACGCGTTGATAACTAGAATGAAAAAAAAGGCAATGTCAATCCATCGGGGAAAAAACGATTGATCTCTATCAATAGGCCTGCTAAAGACGCAAACCATAGAGTACTTATTAACGGTGCCACGGATAGATATGTTTTTAGATCTCGCATTTTGAATCCTCCTTCTTTATTGTTTCTTTATTGTAATGTAATAACTACTCTTTATTTTATTCTAATACATAATTCTAATAGATACAGAATCCGATTCTATGTAATTCAAGGCAACTTGCATTTCTTTTGTACACGGAATCTCTAATTCAAATTAAAATAAAATGTACAACAATTTCATAGATAAGATTTTCCTTTTCTTAAAAATAAAAAAGAAAGCGCCGCCCTTTTTTTTTCTCGAGCATTAACGAAATTTGCGTAAGTTTCTTATTATCTTATTATATAATATATGATATGAGATCAAAAAGAAAAAATGATAATGGATATCAAAATGAAATAAAGTATGTGGAAAACAAAACAGGTATTCTTTACAATAACATTATAAATGAATTACAAAGGGATGTAGCGCAGCTTGGTAGCGCGTTTGTTTTGGGTACAAAATGTCACGGGTTCAAATCCTGTCATCCCTATCGATTACTTCGTCTCTGAGCAATAACAAAGGATCAATTGAGATTAATTAAAATTGAAAATGGGACATACTCTCAATTTTTAATATATATCATATTCTCTATATATAATATAAGCATTCAAAATCGAGTAGAGGTAAAAAAAAAAAAAGACTCTTTTTTACTTACAGTCTCCTTTTTTGTGATTGAGACAAGAAAGCGCTCTTAGTTCAGTTCGGTAGAACGTGGGTCTCCAAAACCCAATGTCGTAGGTTCAAATCCTACAGAGCGTGATTCTCTTTTTGGTTTGTTAGTTCAAAATTTATACGGAAAAATATAAGAGCACTCTGAATTTGACCTCCTCCTTTCTTTAATCCGAAGAAGGTCAAAAAAAGCACGGTGTTAATTAATATTAATCAAAGGTCCAACTGATCACCACGTCTATATTGTAAATATGCAGTTACAAATAATCCCGCCAAAGTAATAGGAATTAGCCCCAAGACAATTCCAAAGAGCAAAACTTCAATCATTTCAATTTTTTTTTTGAAAAAGGGAAAAAGAGAGGTAATATCTATCCTTAAATATTAAGCCATATTGACCAGAAATCTCAATAACCAAGAATTGGAAACGGACACGGTAAAGAACTAGAGACTAGGTGGAATACTACAGAAAATTTTTGTTTTGTTTTTATTTTTATAAACTGTTCATTCAATTAATTTCAAATAAGTCGTATCTTGCTCAGACCAATAAATAGAACTGAGGTTATAGTTAAAGCAGCTAGTAGAAAACCGAAAAAACTAGTTATAGTAGGCATGAAGGAGCTAAATAAACTTTTTTATACATATGCTTGTAAAGCAAAAGCACTTTCCTAAGTTCAATTTTTTGAAAGATAGGAGCATAAAGAAAAATACAAAATGAAAGAATAAGTTCAATTGAGAATTTTTTTATTGATTTTTGTTATCAATCATTTATTAATCATTATCATAATAAATTTTCCACGGCACTAATAAAATAAGAGTGGTAGTGGTATAGATAGAAAAGGAAATAAATTTTTCATCTATACCATCTACTTAGACTTTCGTAATTCCGAATCAAATTAAGAGATTCATTAGTCAATTATTGCGAAATAAAATAGAAAACAAATATTATTAATATTAGAATAAATATTCTAGATTACTATATTAGTAGAATTAGATAATTAGTTGAATATATTCTATTTATATTAAATTGAAATTGTATTATATTTCTAGTTTTTATTATATTAAATTAAAAATTGAAACTCTATTTCTATTAAATAGATAAATTGAAATTCTATTCTATTTCTAGTAAATTCTATTAATATTTAATTCTATTAAAATAATTAATATTAAAATATTTCTATTGAAAATTTCAAATTAAAATATTCAATTCTATTTTGAATTTTTTATTTGAAATTTTAACTAATTCTATTTTCAATTATATTACTTATTTATTATTCAAATTCTTTTTTATTTTATTAAATAAAATGAAAAAAAGAAATTCTATTATTCTATATAATAAATATTAATTCTATTAAATTCGAAATTAATTAGATTATTCAAAATTAATTAGATTATTAAAATGAAATTATTAATTATTAAATTAATTAACTTTGAAATTAATTAATTTAATAATAAGTTGAATAACTTAATTAATGAGTTAATAAGTAATAAAATAATTAACTTAAAACTTACTAACTAATAAAACCTGTGATGTAGAACTTCAGTCAAAAAAACTTTCGTTGAATAACTACGGAAATCATTCCAAAAAAAAATTGGAAAATCATTTCTAATTTCTATTTGCATAGTTTATTTTATTCTTTTAGTTTATGTTTATTTAGTGTCTATTTACTATTTACTTGTATATTTGTATCAAATTTGTATGGTTTTTTAGATTTTCAAATGAAAATAAAAAAAAAAACAAAAAGGTATTCTAGTAAAAATAGTAAAAGGTCTTATAAAGAGGTCATGTGTAATTTGAATTTAACTTATTAAATTTATTACTTGATTCATTTACATAATATCCCGAATAAGATAAGAAGAAAAAAAAGTATCACACGCCCAAATCGCTCGAAAAAAATAAAAATTTTATTTTGTTTTTGTACAACTAGATCCTACGATTACTAATCGTGATTATCCTTTTGTAGATTTTCCATTTTTTTTCTTTCCGTATTAAAAAAAACTTCTTTGTAATTAAGTGACAAGAAAGACCTTTTTGATCGAATACATAAATATATTCATCACGAATATTGATTATTCCAATTTTTTTTTCGTTGTTCTCCCTCTTTCGTCGAATATTTCCTACTACGGGTACTTGTTAATGGATGACTAACCAATTCGTTAAAATGCAAAAAACAAGAAAAAAGTCTTCTTCTAGAACCAAAAAAAATTTGAGATTTAACATCTAATTGAATTACGGAAATATGATATGATAATCTTTTTCATGAATTATTGATTGTAACCCGTCGAATTCGCATTTTACCTGATTTATAATACACAGTTCTACAATAAAATAAAAAGAAGAACGAGATTATCTAGGACCTCATTTTGATACTGATTTAAATTGCCTTGCTGCGTCAGAAGAAGGATAGCTATACTGATTCGGTATATTTTAAAGAAACCCTTGGTACAATATTGACGATCTCACAAAGATAAAATTTCAGTGAAATTTCATTTACTGATCTCATCTTTTACAGAATCGATCCCTTTTGATTGTACAAGAATATGTGGAGCTCAGTATGTCTGGAAGCACAGGAGAACGTTCTTTTGCTGATATTATCACCAGTATTCGATATTGGGTTATTCATAGCATTACTATACCTTCCCTATTCATTGCAGGTTGGTTATTCGTCAGCACGGGTTTAGCTTACGATGTATTTGGAAGCCCTCGTCCGAATGAATATTTTACAGAGAGCCGACAAGGAATTCCATTAATAACAGGCCGCTTTGATTCTTTGGAACAACTCGATGAATTTAGTAAATCTTTTTAGGAGGTCCAATGACGATAGATCGAACCTATCCAATTTTTACAGTACGATGGTTGGCTGTTCACGGACTAGCTGTACCTACCGTTTTTTTTTTGGGGTCAATATCAGCAATGCAGTTCATCCAACGATAAATCTAATCCCAATTAATTATAGAACTATGACACAATCAAACCCGAACGAACAAAATGTTGAATTGAATCGTACCAGTCTCTACTGGGGATTATTACTCATTTTTGTACTTGCTGTTTTATTTTCTAATTATTTCTTCAATTAAAATTAATAGAGGACAAAAAAAAATAGTAGAAAATATAGTAAAATAAACAATTCAGAGTTAGGAATTCTCTTATCCCATCGGAAGGATATTATCTCATAATTATCTATGACTGTTTATGTCTCTAGCATGACCACTTGATTAAATGTGGAGGAAGTGGGATAAATGGCCGATACTACTGGAAGAATTCCGCTTTGGATAATAGGTACTGTAACAGGTATTCTTGTCATCGGTTTAATAGGCATTTTCTTTTATGGTTCATATTCCGGGTTGGGTTCATCCCTGTAAGTAATCGTGGGAACTGAGTTATAGACGTGAAAGCATAATAACTCAACGGAACCCCCCCTTTTCTGTCCGAGTCGAGGGGGTCCCGTTGAGTTATTAATATAATATTTTATTTGTAAAAGTGACAAAATAGATTGCCTTTTTGATATTTCAAATATTTCAAAAAAAAAAAACGCAAAACAAAAGAGGGGATAAAGTCAAATAGTCTTCTTACGACTATCCATATTGTGGATAAAAATGTGGTACAAGTAATTCAAAAAATCTGTTATCTGATATAGGTATAAAAAACAAATAAATAGAAAAAAAGAAAAGAGCTTTTCACAATTTTTTTTAATTACCAACCAAAATTTTGTTCTTTTTAAGAACTTGATATTGATAAATTTACAGATCTAAAAATTCATTTCGGACAATTGAACCTTCTCAAACTGTTTCTTTTTAAGAACCAAAAAGATTTGTGCCAAAATAACGGATGCCAAGAAGAACAAAAGGCCTTGGACACGTAATGGGGCCTGAAGTACTATTTCCGCATCCCCCTGACCAAATCCACCTACATTAGGATTACTTGTTAATGGTTGATCAACTTTGATGGATTCGCCTTCTGAAACAAGAAGTTCCGGTCCTGGAGGTATAATATCAATCACTTGACGTCCCTCTGACGTATCTGTTATGATTATTTCGTACCCCCCTTTTTCTTTTCGTATTATTTTGCTTACTATACCTGCGGCTGTAGCATTATAAACCGTATTGTTACTCTTGCTCCCGTCGGGATAAATCTGACCCCTTCCTCTGTTTCCGCCTACATATATGGGATATTTTAAAAAGTGAACATCTTTCTTAGTGGAGGGGTCCGGAGAAAGAATTGGAAAGGTAATTTCACTATATTTCTGACCTGGAACAGGACCTATCACAAGAATATTTTTTTTAGCGGGGCGATAACTCTGAAACGACAGATTTCCTATCTTTTCTTTCATCTCCGGCGAAATACGATTGGACGGGGCTAATTCAAACCCATCAGGTAAAATAAGAACAGCCCCCACATTCAAAGCCCCCTTTTTTCCATTAGCAAGAACTTGTTTCAGTTGCATATCATAAGGAATTCGAACAACTGCTTCAAATACAGTATCAGGAAGTACCGCTTGTGGAACCTCAATATCTACCGGTTTATTAGCTAAATGACAATTGGCACATACAATACGGCCAGTTGCTTCGCGTGGGTTTTCATAACCCTGCTGTGCAAAAATCGGATATGCATTTGAAATGGATGCCCAAGTTATTATACATATCATAAGTGATACGGAAATGGAATAAGTAATCTCTTCCTTTATCCAAGAAAAGGTTTTTCGAGTTTGCATGGTCCAATCATTGATCCTGAAAATTTCTACAATAAAATTAGGTAGGTCGCTCGTATAGGTCCCTATCCACGATACTGGTAGTTACTGAAAAATTTTTACTAAAATATAAGATATAGGAAGAGAATCCCTTGGATGTGATGTATAGAAAAAAAAAAAAGAAATTCAATATAAAAAGAAAGAGAAAAAATAAATAATAATATTATATTACAGTAAAGATAAAATAATATAAAGAAAGATACAATCAAAGTAAGATTTTAAATATTTTATAAAGTAAGATTTTGAATATTTTGCTTATGTGTACAAAATAACAAAGATTCTAATGAGATTTTTGGATCATTTTTCAGTCATTCATTGAATGATAAATCACTACAAGTGACGGAGATACACGATTTAAATAACGGAAAATCAAATATTTAAAAATTGTATCGATAATGACTGGAAAAGTGGAAACAAGGCCAGATATAATTTGATCATTATGAGCAAATCCAAAATCTTTATAAACAGAACCAATCATTAGTTCCCAACCGTAGGGTGAATGGAATCCTATACATAAATCGGTTAATAAAAGAATGGAAAAAGCTTTTATTGTGTCACTTAAGTTATATAGGAATTCTTGAACCCAAGAATTAATAAAAAAAAGTTCTTCATTACTTAGAATAGAATAACCAATTACAATAACGAAAGAGATTATATTTGTCGAGAAGTGCAAAATCGTATTGATACGATCCTCATTATGTATCTTGATCAATTGGATCGTTTGTTTCTGGATTCCGATAGGAAACTTTTGTAGATGTATTTCCGGATATTCTTTTATCATTTCGTCCAAGCGAGCGAGCTCCTCGAATTCTATGAATTTTTCTAGAAAACAATTTTCTTGGATATCATTTAAAAAAATTTCGGATTTACTAGTATTCCACCAACTAATAACCCAAGATTCAAAACTTTTTTTAAATAAAAAAGAGATCCACCAGGGAAAAAAAACTATATATATAAGATATAGAAGGGTAATAAATGTGTTTTTTTTTTCCATTTTTCGTATGTGAATTTTTAATGAACGCACCTCATTTCTCGATTCTATATGATCTAATATTTCTATCAAGTATAAGTTCTCTTCCAAGGCTTCGAACTTATGAATCTATTCGCTGTTTTTATTTGTAAGCCAGTGGTTAGTCCTTGAATTTTGAAAAATGAAAGAATACAAAAAAAAAAAATAGCCTAAAATAAAAAGAGTACACAAATGAAGAAAAAAATATTCTTTTTAGATATCTCAATTGCTCAATTTCGAAGCAATTTCCCCCTTTCCATAAATGTCCCCCAGAGCGACTCCAAATTCGGATTTAGAGATAAAAGAATTCCGTTCTATCAACAAAACAAATATTTCGAAAAAAAAAAAAATGGCCAATTTACCCATATCCCACAGGAATAATTAAGAAAGATTTATGAAGAATATTGTGATGTGATAATAAAAAATGAGTGGCAAAAGCAAAATAAGACAGAAAGGTTAGCATTCTAAGTGGTCCAGTCCTTTGCTCATTACATTAAGGTTAAGGAAGACAAAAAAAAGATAAAAAGAAACCTCGACTGACACATGACAAAAAAAAGTAGAGATAATTTCCAAGATAGAATCTACCGATACGTAACCTATCAATTTCAAATATTGAACATAAAAAGAGAATTTCTTTCTATTTTATTCCGAAATGCTTTGTTTTGATCTATGAGATGGGTCTATTATTTTGATTTCTTACTTGTTTTGTTATTGGATTTAGTGAATTTACATACGCATAACAAAATTTGTAGATTAAAAAGTTTGATTTTATAATTGGAATTGTTCCGGATACGTATATATAATACGTATTCTTTAGTTCATCAGTTCATCAATATTGTGAAGAAATTCCAGTTAAGTTATGCTATATAAGTTTTGCTATAAAAAAAGAAGACTCTTGGATTTTTTCACTCCTGCTACGAAAATGCTCATTCTTCAACTAATTTTAAAATACTTCAATTGGTACACGCAAAAAATAGGCCAATTCCGCTACTTTTTGCTCAATTTCTCGTGGAGTAAAATTATCATCAGTACGAGTCAAAGGAACAGTCCCTCGGCCTCTTATTTCCATATAAGGGATACGCCGAGCGTAAATACCCTCTTTAACTTCTATTCTAATAGACTGAATATCTTTCATAAGGAATCGGAGTAAGATGCGACGATTTTTTCCAGGAAATCCCCAGCGAAAAATACATACTATTCCTTCTTTTCTATCGAATCGATCATAACCCCCACCCACATTCCACAAAATTGTGCACCACAAATAACAACTAATAAATAGACCAGCAATCCCATAGAAAGACATCACGATCCCTTGTGGAAAAAAAAGTATTTGCTGAGAGGAAAATAAAGATATGAAACTTTTTCCAAGATAACTGGAAATTCCAACCAATAAAAAACCCAATGAACCTAAAAAAAGTATAAAAGCCCAGCAGAAATTACTTATTTTTCGAGACCCCGCTATAAGTTCTATCCATATATGTTCTGATCGCCAACTCATACTAGATCCAGTTGCTTTTTTTTGGAAGTGGGAGACTAGCCCATTTGATTTGATTTTCTTTTTTTTTTGTTTCTGTTTCCGAAGTAATTTCCATTAACTCGCACTATTTTGATGTGAATCTTTAGGAGGAATTCATCGAATTCATTAGATTAACAAATAAAGTAGCCTCATCCTATGATCTCCTATCTACACATATATAACATGTTATATCGTATTAGATTATATCATATTAGACTAACTAGATATCCGTATTAGGATCTAAGTCTAGGCCTTGAAAAATAAATAAATGAAATCTACTTCCATCGTACCTAATCGGATCTAAAAAATCTTGTTTTTTTGAACATGAAGAGATAATGAAGCCATTGCAATTGCCGGAAATACTAAGCCCACTAAAGGGACAAAAATGGAGGGTAAGTTGTTGAGAATTGTCATAGAATGGGCACCTCAATTTAATATTTGTACCTGTTTATTTTTTCTTCTAATATTTTTTTTTTCTTCTATCTTTTAATTGGAATTTTTATTTCATTTTTATATTATTATATTTAGATTAGAATATTTATATTCTAATAATTAGAATCGAATTTAATATTATTTTTTATATTAGAATATTCTATAATTCTTAATTATATATTATTCTATATCTATATTTAATTTCTATTAACATATTCTATATTCTAATATTCGATATTTATAAAATTTATTAATTATCCTATTTCTATATTTTCTATTTTTGTTTCATTTCTATTCGAATATTTCTATATTCTAGTATTTTGTTCTATTATTTTGAAGAGAAATTTTTGAATATTATTATTTATTATTATTAAATAGATTATTATTTTATATTATTTATTATTAAACTTTTTTATTAATTTTTTAATAATATATTCTAATTCTACATATTTTTGTATTTTTATATTATTCTATATATATTTCGATATGAGTAGATAGTTTTCTATTAATATTAACTATTCTATTAAATAATTTAAATAATTAAATAAGCAATTCTCTTAAAATGAAATTAAACATTAATTATTAAATAAATATTAATTAAATTAAATATTTCGAAATATTCTAAAATATTCTATTAAATTTCTATTTTGTAGTTCTACTATTAAATTTTAATATTCTATATTATTATTTTATTATTATATTTCTATTTTTATTATTCTTTATTAATATTAAAATTAATATTAAATTTTTATTTTATATTAATATTAATTCTTTCTCTTATTTCATTTCGTATTAATTCTTATCTTATTAATTAATTATTATATCTTAATAATTCTTATATTACTATATTAATATTACTATATTACTAGTAGTAATTCTTATATTACTAATCGAATTATTTAGTAATTATTTTCATTATTGGTAATAGTAATTAGTTTATTAGTAATTATTCCAAAGCTAATTTTAGAATCACTAAGATTTGTATATAATAAAATTATATCGAAATGAACATATATAATTCTAATAAAATAAAGAATTCTAATAAAATAAAGTCCAAAGAGTATTGAACTAATTAAGTGACTTTTTTGTATTTCTACATGAAATATATATGATAATCCACCTATTTTTTATTCTTCTTTATATTATCTTTTTTTTTCTTGTCTTATAACTTTCTTTTTTTTTTATTTTACTAAAATAAAAAATAACGCGTTTTTCTGCTTATAAATTCCCGAACACTTCGTTACAATTTCTAATCCGATCAAAAAATTGGGATTTTTTGTTTTTACCAAAAAGAGGGGATTCTCGCGATCGCGATATATATATATATATGAGACTCTACTTTTTTCTATTTTTGTATGCAGAAGTAAGAAAAAAAGATGAAATTCGTTTTATTTTTTATTATTTACCATTTTACCTTGCCGAACTTTTTTTCACGGAAAAAAGAGTGAATATCGGCCAAAAAATTATCTGGATGATTCTTTACTACAATTTACTCTTATGTCACATAAAAATGCATTCGTGGTGTTTTTCCTTTGATTACAATAAAAAAATACCTGCTCGCCAGAAAAAAAAAATTAACTAATTTCAATTTAATTAACTTTAATTAAGTTAAGGCTCTACTTGATTTAGGATTCAAAGGAAAGAAATCATGGAGCTGAAGTAACTCATTCAAAACGCCTTTTAAAAGATTACGTGGTACGATTGAATCGAATAAGCCCTTATGGAATAAAAATTCAGCCGATTGTGAACCTTCAGGTACTGCCTTATTCAATGTTTGTTCAATTACTCTTTTACCGGCAAATGCAATATAGGCGTTAGGTTCAGCAATAATGATATCTCCCAACATCCCAAAACTAGCTGTCACCCCACCAGTTGTAGGAGACGTAAGGATTGACACATAAAATAACTTTTTATTCGATTGATAATCATATAAAGCAGAAGATATTTTAGCCATTTGCATCAAGCTCAAACTTCCTTCTTGCATTCGTGCTCCTCCGGAAGCACACACTAAAATAAGAGGTAAAAATTGATTGGTAGCATACTCAATCAAACGAGTAATTTTCTCACCTACTACGGATCCCATACTACCCCCCATAAACTGAAAATCCATAACCCCAACTGCTACGGGAATGCCGTTTAGTTGACCTGTGCCTGTTTGAACAGCCTCGGTTAATCCTGTCTTTCTTTGATAAGAATCAATACGATCTTTATAAGGTTCCTCTTCGGAATGAAATTCAATGGGATCCAGAGATACCATGTCTTCATCCATAGGATCCCAAGTCGCTGGGTCAATCAAAAGTTCAATTCTATCTGAACTATTCATTTTCAAATGATATCCACATTGTTCACAAAGATTCATTTTTGACTTCAAAAATTTCTTATAATTTAATCCATAACAATTTTCACATTGAACCCATAAATGCTTGTATTTTTGAGTTATATCGAGATCATTAGAACTTTCTCTTATAACCAAATCGCTACCATTCGTGCTAGTTATTAGACCGGTACTCTCGTTTTCACTACTATTTTCGCTTTCACCACAAATGTAACTATAAATGTAACTTTCGCTATAATAGTTACTACCACTAAAAATAGAACTATCAATACAGATTTGAGAGCGAAGATAACGGTCAATGCAACTATTGATGTAATTATTCCAACTATAGTTAGTATCATACATATAATGATCATATTGGGAGTCGCCAATCCTAGACCCATTATTCAGATAACTAGAACTCCAATAACTAGAAAAAGAACTTTCTAGTTCACCCAGAAAAGAATAATCAGTCTCAATCTCAAAAACTTTATTTTCTATATCAAAATAGATGGAATAACTGTCCTTATTACTATCCTGAACTAAAAAAGTTTCATCAACGCTGAAATCCCAAATGTCCCTGACGCCGACTAAATGATCAACATTACTGGAACTCGAGTTGTCACTATTACTCCAACTATGGATGTGTTTATCTGTATCATTTAGAATCGGGTCTTCACTTATACTGGTATTTTCAAAAGGATTGAAACTATCCATTGATTTACCTAGCCTACACCTGTATCCTAATTCCACATTGGATAAGATCGAATTGAACCACCATTTTTCCATAGAACTTTCTTGCTGCTATTTCCATCAAAATAAATAGATGAATAGTCATTCGATGAAAAATCATTTAAC
>CAOJCR015832469.1:32500-45000 GCA_948330485.1 Euphorbia neoarborescens
CTGAAATAGAAATCATGAAATAGAAATAATGTATAGAAATAATGTATCATAAATAGAGTTCGGGTTCGAATTCCATAGAAAAGTGGCTAGTATTATCTATTATAATAGACAAATGAAAGACTTACTGAAGCCTCTATTATTTTATTCATTATTCATCCACTTGATATTTATATTGTAAAAATGATTTAGTTGAACGTGAAAATTAACTTTGAAAAACTTTTGAAATAAGTAAATAATTGAATTGGATTTGTTAGATGGTATCAAATCAAGGAAATTGAGTACTAACTTCCATTTTTTACTGAATTAATCGATCAACTTACCGTCGAACATTTATTTTGGGCTAGAAAATTTTGAAAAAAAAAATTCAACATATTTCTTTGTTTTTCTTATTTTTATTATTATGAGAATCAATCCTACTACTTCTGGCCCGGGAGTTTCCGCGCTTGAAAAAAAGAACCTGGGGCGTATCGCCCAAATCATCGGGCCAGTACTAGATGTAGCTTTTCCCCCGGGCAAGATGCCTAATATTTACAACGCTTTAGTAGTTAAGGGTCGAGATACTGCCGGTCAAGAAATTAATGTGACTTGTGAAGTACAACAATTATTAGGAAATAATCGAGTTCGTGCTGTAGCTATGAGTGCTACAGATGGTCTAACGAGAGGAATGGAAGTGATTGACACAGAAGCTCCTCTAAGTGTTCCAGTCGGTGGGACGACTCTAGGACGAATTTTCAACGTGCTTGGAGAACCTATTGATGATTTAGGTCCTGTAGATACTCGTGCAACATCCCCTATTCATAGATCTGCACCTGCTTTTATACAGTTAGATACAAAATTATCTATTTTTGAAACAGGAATTAAAGTAGTAGATCTTTTAGCCCCTTATCGCCGTGGAGGAAAAATCGGACTATTCGGAGGGGCTGGAGTGGGTAAAACAGTCCTTATTATGGAATTAATCAACAACATTGCGAAAGCTCATGGGGGTGTATCCGTCTTTGGCGGAGTAGGTGAACGTACTCGTGAGGGAAATGATCTTTACATGGAAATGAAAGAATCTGGAGTAATAAATGAAAAAAATATTGCAGAATCAAAAGTAGCTCTAGTCTATGGTCAGATGAACGAACCGCCGGGAGCTCGTATGAGAGTTGGTTTGACTGCTCTAACTATGGCGGAATATTTCCGAGATGTTAATGAACAAGACGTACTTCTATTTATCGACAATATCTTCCGTTTCGTTCAAGCAGGATCCGAAGTATCGGCCTTATTGGGTAGAATGCCTTCCGCGGTAGGTTATCAACCTACCCTTAGTACCGAAATGGGTTCTTTACAAGAAAGAATTACTTCTACCAAAGAGGGGTCCATAACTTCTATTCAAGCCGTTTATGTACCTGCGGACGATTTGACTGACCCTGCTCCTGCCACGACATTTGCACATTTAGACGCTACTACTGTACTATCAAGAGGATTAGCTGCGAAAGGTATCTATCCAGCAGTAGATCCTTTAGATTCAACGTCAACTATGCTCCAACCTCAGATTGTTGGTGAGGAACATTATGAAACTGCGCAAAGAGTTAAGCAAACTTTACAACGTTACAAAGAACTTCAGGACATTATAGCTATCCTGGGATTGGACGAATTATCCGAAGAGGATCGCTTAACTGTAGCAAGAGCGCGAAAAATTGAACGTTTCCTATCACAACCCTTTTTCGTAGCAGAAGTATTTACCGGTTCTCCGGGTAAATATGTCGGTCTAGCAGAAACAATTAGAGGGTTTAAATTGATCCTTTCCGGAGAATTAGATAGTCTCCCTGAGCAGGCCTTTTATTTGGTAGGTAATATTGATGAAGCTACTGCGAAGGCTACGAACTTAGAAATGGAGAACAATTTGAAGAAATGACCTTAAATCTTTGTGTACTAACCCCAAATCGAATTGTTTGGGATTCAGAAGTGAAAGAAATCATTTTATCTACTAATAGTGGACAAATTGGCGTATTACCAAATCATGCGCCAATTGCCACAGCTGTCGATATCGGTATTTTGAGAATACGCCTTAATGACCAATGGTTAACGATGGCTCTGATGGGTGGTTTTGCTAGAATAGGCAATAATGAGATTACTGTTTTAGTAAATGATGCGGAGAAGGGTAGTGACATTGATCCACAAGAAGCTCAGCAAACTCTTGAAATAGCGGAAGCTAACTTGAGGAAAGCGGAAGGCAGGAGACAAATAATTGAGGCAAATCTAGCTCTCAGACGAGCTAGGGCACGAGTCGAGGCTATCAATGTAATTTCGTAACTATAACTAGTTGGTGCGCCTTTATAATCAAAATAACTTCTGTTTATACATTATACAGAAATTTTGTTTATACAACTTAGTTTTTTTATTCTGCCAATTGAATAGAATTATTAAGTAGAATCAGATTCGAATACAACAAAATTTTTTTTTCAATTCAAAAATGAAAATAGAATGGAATGAAAACGATCAAAAATTAAGAAAATTAAGGTGAATAAAAAAACTTATTAGATAGCATTGATTCTGATATCTAATAAGTTCTACCTACTATTGGATTTGAACCAATGACTCCCGCCGTATGAAAGCAATACTCTAACCACTGAGTTAAGTAGGTCAGTTATCATCCCAAAAAGAAAAAGAAAGATATGGAATCCATCACATCAATGGATTCGAAATGTAAGATTAATTATATTATATATGGAATCTTATTTATAAGCAATATTGATCAAAGCAATAGGATCTTGCGTCATATAATATTTATCTTGACAACAAATTAGCGACATGATAAAATATGTATCACAAACCAAAGGGCTATAGCTCAGTTAGGTAGAGCACCTCGTTTACACGCGCGCCAATGTTTTTTTTTTTCAAAGAAGGCCATCATGTAATCAAAAGACTTATTAATAAGTCGATGTCTTACTCCATGACTTTTAGAGAACAATAGCCTGACACAAAAGATTCGGGTAAACTTAGGTATCCTTTTAGACGCGCCCAATATAACCCCATCATTGATTTAAGACCTTGATAAGGTAAATACGCAGTCTATTCAATGCTAGGCATAATGAGTATAAGGACCTCAAAAAATTCTCTTTTCTTCCTATCCTATGAACTTTAAGGTGTATAAAGTTTCATACTGTATTCTTTAAGCAGAAGCGGGGCAATGGAGATTCTATTTAACTTAGATTGATCTAAGTCAAAAGCAAACCTACATCAGGATAACCCTTCTTTGAAACACTTTGGTAGTGCTCTCGGATCGGAATCAATAAATCCGAGCACATAGAGCCATTTTGTTATCTTTCTATCAAGAGAATTATGGTAGACTAACTGATTATTTATATCAGTTAATGAATGAGCCCAATGCAAAAAAAAAAAAAAAATGCATGTTGGGTCTTTGAAAAAGTTCGAATCATTTTGATAATAATAAGTTTGAGCTCTTTTACCGAGAAGGTCTACGGTTCGAATCCGTATAGCCCTAAAAAAATTCAAATAAAAAAATTCTTGTTTTCATTTCTTCATTCTTTTTTTTCTTTGTTGTTTGGAACTGGTCGCTTGGGGGCGATTACTTGGTTCATCAAAAAAAAACCATTCTCATAAGCTTGCTCACAACAATCATTCAGGGCCGAGACATAAAACTGAAACCAAAAAAATCACATTTCAGTAGGTAAATCCAATTTGTATTTGTTCGAATCTTGGTTAAGCAAACCATAATTTCTTCATTCCTCTTCATAGGTCAATCAATTACATATGAAATTTCCTCCCCTCCTGCCCGTAATTAACAAGTTAGTGAGACTTTTTTCTTTATCTTTTTGCTACCTATTCAAGCCTAATGAATTTTTCGAGGTAAAATCGTGACATGAACTCGATTAAAAACACATTCCAACCTAACCCAACCAAACCCCAATCCTCTAGTAAGTTACACGAGTTTAAGAACCACGTACTGTATTTATGGACAAGTTCACAAGTCGAAGTTTGAAAAATGAGAAAATCTTTGAAAACTTTCATTGTTAACATTGTAAAATAGGTTTTTGGCATACTTCATGTACTTCGTAAAGAAAAAAAGGAGTTCTTTTTGCCGTATTCAATATCAATTCAATATCAATATAAAGAATAGAAAGATAAAGTAAACAATATACTTCTTATATTCTTATTAATTCGTATTCCTTATTAATATTAATTAATATTTCGAATTAATATTAAATAATACAAATAAAGAATCTAAAAATAATATATAAATCTTAACTTAATATATATATAGATTAATTAATAATCTAATCAATAATATAGTAATATACTAAAAAATGATAGTATAATATATAAAATAATATAGAAATTAGTAAATGATATAGAAAACTAATAAATGATATAGAAAACTAATATAGAAATTATTAATATATTAATGATTTTTTTAATATATATCATAGTAATAGAAATAGTAATAGAAATGAAATTTTTTTTTACTCTAAAAAATATTTAATAAATTGAAAATAGAAATTAATAAATAAAATAGTAAAAAAAAAAAAATAGTAATAAGTAATAAATTAATATTCTATATTTTAATATAGAATCAAATATAGAATAAATATTCATCGAATATTAATAGAATAGAATTCTATATATAATTAATATAATAATTTAGAATTAATATAATAATTAATAAATAGTTTCAATAATTTTAAATAATTAATTAAATAATTAATAGTTTAAATAATATTTTCAATTTCTACATAAATTAAAAAAGAAAAATTGAAATTTTCTTTTATTAAATATTTAATTTCGAATTTTTAATAAAAAAAAATGAAAATAAGAATTTGGAAATTCTACTAAATTTCAATAAATTCTACGAAATTTCAATTCTATTAGAAATTTAGAAATTCTAAACAACTAAACAAAAAATGAAAATTCTATTTTGAATTCCCCCCATTTTTTTAGAAAGAATCCGAAGTAAAAGGCGAGAGGAGCGTCTTCTTTATACTATGGCAATATCGAATAACAATATCGAAAAATTCAAAAATTGAAGTAAACATAATAGAAAAAATCGATAAATCTTGAAAAGAGACATGTACCAAAGCAAGCAAAGAAACTTGGGCGCTTGAATCAATTTTTGTTTTGACTAACTGGTTATGGGTGAGTTATTAAGTTAATTCCAATTCGACTCGATTAATCTAGTATATTTTCCACATTCATAGGAGTGCGCCTATGTTTCTGATTTACGAATATGATATATTCTGGGCGTTTCTAATAATATCAAGTGTTATTCCTATTTTAGTATTTCTAATTTCCGGAGTCTTATCACCGATTAGCAAAGGTCCGGAGAAATTTTCTAGTTATGAATCGGGTATCGAACCAATAGGCGATGCTTGGTTACAATTTCGAATCCGTTATTATATGTTTGCTCTAGTTTTTGTTGTTTTTGATATTGAAACAGTGTTTCTTTATCCATGGGCAATGAGTTTCGATATATTGGGGTTATCCGTATTTATAGAAGCTTTGATTTTCGTGCTTATCCTAATTGTTGGTTCAGTTTATGCATGGAGAAAGGGAGCATTAGAGTGGTCTTAGCTCTTGAAGATTCCACAAAAAATAATGAAAAAACAAAAAAATAAAATTGAAACAATTATGAATTCCATTGAGTTTCCCTTACTTGATCGAACAACTCAAATTTCAGTTATTTCAACTACATCAAATGATCTTTCAAATTGGTCAAGACTTTCCAGTTTATGGCCACTTCTCTATGGTACCAGTTGTTGCTTCATTGAATTTGCTTCATTAATAGGCTCACGATTCGACTTTGATCGTTATGGACTAGTACCACGATCTAGTCCTAGACAAGCGGACTTAATTTTAACAGCCGGCACAGTAACCATGAAAATGGCTCCTTCTTTAGTAAGATTATATGAACAAATGCCTGAACCAAAATATGTTATTGCGATGGGAGCATGTACAATTACAGGAGGGATGTTCAGTACCGATTCTTATAGTACTGTTCGGGGAGTTGATAAGCTAATTCCTGTAGATGTCTATTTGCCAGGCTGTCCACCGAAACCGGAAGCAGTTATAGATGCTATAACAAAACTTCGTAAAAAAATATCTCGAGAAATTTATGAGGATCGAATTAGGTCTCAATGGGGGAATCGGTGTTTTACTACCAATCACAAGTTTAATATTGAACGCACTACTCATACTGGAAATTATGATCAAGGATTACTCTATCAACCCCCGTCTACTTCAAAAATCCCTCCTGAAACATTTTTCAAATATAAAAAGTCAGTACCGTCCCAAGAATTAGTAAATTAGAGGGCGGATTCATTTCTACAGAATAACAAAAAAGAAAAGGGCAAGTCAATCTTCATAAATTTCATCGTGAATGGTAAATACTTATATTATACAAATAAAAATACGGGAGAGAGAAAAAAGATGCAGGGTCCTTTGTCTGCTTGGCTAGTCAAACATGGACTAGTTCATAGATCTTTGGGTTTTGATTACCAAGGAATAGAGACTTTACAAATAAAGCCCGAAGATTGGCATTCCATTGCTGTCATTTTATATGTATATGGTTACAATTATTTGCGTTCACAATGTTCCTATGATGTAGCACCAGGGGGGCTTTTAGCTAGCGTATATCATCTTACGAGAATAGAGTATGGTATAGATCAACCAGAAGAAATATGTATAAAAGTATTTGTCCCAAGGAAGAATCCTAGAATTCCATCCGTTTTCTGGATTTGGAAAAGTGTGGATTTTCAAGAAAGGGAATCCTATGATATGCTGGGAATCATTTATGAGAATCATCCACGTCTCAAACGTATCTTAATGCCAGAAAGTTGGATAGGGTGGCCCTTACGTAAGGATTATATTGCTCCCAATTTTTATGAAATACAAGATGCTCGTTGAATAAACTAATAAGAAACTAATCTTCAGTCTTAGGTATTCAAGGAATATTTGTACACTTCTTTATAGATCACCAGAGTCATTGAAGTCTCATTCATATTCGTATGGATAGACTAAAAAAAAATACAATTATGGATTCAATGAATTCGCAAATTTGGACGATATTTATTTGGGGCGAGCCGATGACCTAAACAAATTCTGCATGATGAACTTTGTACCGCACAAAGCCTTTAGATGAGCAATAAAAAGTCACATAACATAAAAGGGAATGAAGAAATAGAAGATGAAAGAAAATAAACACAAAGAACTGAAAGAGGATCGGATTCTATTTATACTCTATCTAAGATGAATCTTGGAAATTTTCACTCGTCAACTCCTATAGACTAGACTTTTCGGTTTTTTAACTAACTAATTTTAGTTTAATCTTTCGAATCTATATGAAATATGAAGTATTAAATGAAGTATTAACATTCTTTTTGACCGAGAGGAGACACATTATGAACAAATAAAATGAAAATAAAAAAGACGAGTAAAGATAATCGAATTTTTTTTACATAGTTTTTTTATAACATAAACTTTTATAATAAAAACTCTTTATTCATCTAGATCTAGAAAGGCTATATATCTAGATGGATAAGTTAAGTATATATCATGTATGGTCCATACCATTACTGAATATCTATGTTGATCTATATCAGATCGAAATTTCATTAAATTGTAGAATGGATACTTAATACACAAATTAATCATGTGCCAGGAACCAGATTTGAACTGGTGACACGAGGATTTTCAGTCCTCTGCTCTACCAACTGAGCTATCCCGACCGTTTTACCCAACCATTTTAGTCACGTCGTCTTACTCATTTTACTAAATTTTAGTAAAAAATTTTGGCCTATGTGAATTAAACATAAACAAGTAAATTTTAAAAAGACGAAAAAATATTCTAAAGGCTTATCCAGACCTGAAATTTTTTGTATCTTAAAAAAAAAAGAACTTCGTAAATTTCAATTCGACTAATGATTTGGATTGTTAATCATTCCAATTTCCAATGAATTGGAATTTATTGTTTTGCTCAAAGATGGGCATTTGTAGGTGTATGATATCTATAGATTTGTAAAAAAAAAATACAGCCCAAATATGTTTGTCAAAGAATGGAATGAATGAGAAAGATAACGAAATTTGAACCGTTAACTAAAAGAGAGAATGGGATAAAAAGAATTAAGGAGCCGAGCCGTCCTTTTTTGGGGATAGAGGGACTTGAACCCTCACGATTTCTAAAGTCGACGGATTTTCCTCTTACTATAAATTGCCTTGTTGTCGATATTGACAGGTAGAATGGGACTCTATCTTTATTCTCGTCCGATTAGTCAGTTATCTATCAGACTATGAAGTGAATGGTTTGATGAATTAATATTCAATCCTTTCCTCAATTTGGAATCAAGTCAATTATTTTTTTTATATATTTATATATATAAAATATAGAATATATAAAATATATAAAGATAAAAAATATAAAGAATATAAAGATAAAAAAGAAATTAAAGATAAAAAAAAAAATGGAATGGATTAAAGATAAAAAAAATATGAATATGGATTATGGATTCACGGCCCTATTAATCATTTGAGATAGTATTTTAGTACTATGTATATATGGTTATACTTTCCTTTCTTTATCCTTTCTGGGGTTTTGACAGAAGGTTTACTTTACTAATGCAACGCAGTCAACCTCATTTATTAGAACAGCTTCCATTGAGTCTCTGCACCTATCCTTCCTTTTTTTTCTGTCTTTATGAAACTTTTTTTGTTTTCGGAAAACAGGATTTGGCTCAGGATTGCCCATTTTTAATTCCAGGGTTTCTCTGAATTTGAAAGTTATCACTTAGTAAGTTTCCATACCAAGGCTCAATCCAATTAAGTCCGTAGCGTCTACCAATTTCGCCATATCCCCTTTTTTGCTTTGAGATTAAGATCTTATTATTATCCCCCTTTTTCATTTGTATTCTACTGGAACTGTTGAAGTCATTAGATAGTGATTCCTATAAAAAGCCTTTTTTTATTTTTTGTCTATCTTCTTTCATCTCTAGCAGAGACCCTTATTTAGTCTAATCAGAAAGGATTCTATCATTTCTCTATCCGCAATTCAATATAGATGTATATAGAACACATTTATTATATATACTTCTCTTACTCTCATTTTTTCTCGTGCAATTTTTAATACTTGAAGGATCGATTCTTTTTTTTTTTCTTTATTCATAATTAATATGAATTAATTAATATGAATATCGAAAAAAAAAAAAGAAGAAAAAGTTAATAACCAAGATTCCATTAGTTTATTAAATTCCTATGCATGTACAATTTCTGTTATGTGAGCCCGCTTAGCTCAGAGGTTAGAGCATCGCATTTGTAATGCGATGGTCATCGGTTCGACTCCGATAGCTGGCTTTTCTCTATTTGTTTGATTTTTTACACGATTAAAACTGTTTTTTTGAAATCAAAGAATATTGATTTGGATGCTTTTCCCTTTTTTCCAAGTGTGAACGATTCTTATGTGGTAAGAACTCCTAATTATGAACAAAACTTAGAGTGGTTAAATCTCTGCAGAACAAAGCAAGAACAACAAAAGGACCCCTTTGCTTTCTATATATATTATTGGTATATATTTTTTCTATATACATTTTTGGTATATATATAATAATGTCCGGATATGGATACAATCCATCTCCTAATTATTTGTAGTCTACTATTTCAGTAGATTTTCCTTCATTTATCATATTTATTTATATATCATAGTTATTGATCCGTTAGTTCAATTTAGTTCAGTTTTAATTTAGGTTTCTGAAAATTCAACAAAAAAAAATAAGGAAAACAAGGAGTTTTTATGGCACGTTACCGAGGGCCTCGTTTCAAAAAAATACGCCGTCTGGGGGCTTTACCGGGACTAACTAGTAAAAATCCTAAAGCCAGGAGCGATCTTAGAAATCAATCACGCTCGGGTAAAAAATCTCAATATCGTATTCGTTTAGAAGAAAAACAAAAATTGCGTTTTCATTATGGTCTTACAGAACGACAATTACTTAAATACGTTCGTATCGCCGCAAAAGCCAAAGGTTCAACAGGTCGGGTTTTATTACAATTACTTGAAATGCGGTTGGATAACATCCTTTTTCGATTGGGTATGGCGTCAACTATTCCTCGAGCCCGCCAATTAGTTAATCATAGACATATTTTAGTTAATGGTCGTATAGTAGATATACCAAGTTATCGCTGCAAACCCCGAGATGTTATTACAGCGAGGGATGAACAAAAATCTAGAGCTATGATTAAAAATTATCTCGATTCAGCCCCCCAGGAGGAATTGCCAAAACATTTGACTCTTCACCCATTTCAATATAAAGGATTGGTCAATCAAATAATAGATAGCAAATGGGTCGGCTTGAAAATAAATGAATTGCTAGTAGTCGAATATTATTCTCGTCAGACTTAAATCGAACTAAAATAACAAGAGTTCGGAAAATTTTGTCTCCTATCGCCCAAGTAAAGAAACCGGTTTGATCGGGGGATTTTTCTCTCATTAATATGTCGTAGAACGATAGGGATATTTTCATTCCTTTACATTTTTTGCAGTATTTTATTTTCTGTAACGCAGAAATTAGGAATAGAGAATCTATATAAAGGAAAGGTCTAACTGTTGGAATAAAGGTATCCATTGTTATGTGGTTATGGGATTTGATACATTGCGATCAGTATAATATTGATAAATTAAGTGAAGGTACGGAAAGAGAGGGATTCGAACCCTCGGTAAACAAAAGCCTACATAGCAGTTCCAATGCTACGCCTTGAACCACTCGGCCATCTCTCCTACATAATGATTATGTCCCAGAAACTGAGTGAATCGTGAATCATTCGTATTAGATTGTTGAGTAAATATGGTATGTACAATCAATTCGAACTATAAAAAAAAAAAGAAAAATAGAAAATTTTGAATCAAATTCAAATAAAGAACTTTCCTTCGAAATTGGGGGATAAAGATATTTTTTTTTGTATGCCAAACTCTTTGTTAAAGTTAAATAAAGATTAAAAACAATAACGATCGATAGATATTTGTGTTTGTAACACAGGCCAGGCCCTTACGTTCTTTTTTGCTATTTATATTATTTATATCGGTTTAAATCATTGGATTGGAACGTTTCAAATGCTCAATCTATCTTTTTTTTTAATTCAGTCTGTTTTTATGTTATTTTGTACTGTAGAACTACTTTTTTGTGGGATCGTTTTCTCATGAGAGGTAATTAAAAGACATTAAAAAATGGATTGCTACCTATGCCTAGATCCCGGATAACTGGAAATTTTATTGATAAGACCTTTTCAATTGTAGCCAATATCTTATTACAAATAATTCCGACAACTTCAGGAGAAAAGGAGGCATTTACTTATTACAGAGATGGTGTGGTTTGATTTTTATTTATTTATCGCTTCAAGTCTTAGGAGAAAGACACATTAGTCGGGATAGAAAGATTTGAAAGAACTCGACTCTACGCTTGTTGAAGGTGAAGTTTCTAAATAAAACAATTCCTTCTGTCGGGTATCCCCGATTAATGCAGCCTCAGATGCTTCAATTGCCAATTCTAGCATTGAACGAAAGGTTACATACACTAAGGTCTATGGGGTTGCGTATTGCAGGTTAACCCTACCCCACTAGTACCTATAGTCGGCATAGAGGAAGAAGCACTACGCCTAGGAATCAACAACATGAAAACTTTGTTAGAAATTATCTCCTTTTTTCTTTTTGGGGATCGGAACTAAGAAGAATGGTTGGGACAACAAACATCCATCTCGTTCGTACTTTGGATACCCGTATAACCATCGAAGACTGTTGAAGTGACTAATTCCTAGAGATTAAGAAAGATTGAGGACAAAGAAATTGTTGGAGTTAACTTAATATTTTTATCTAGTATCAGCATGCTTGATGTTAAGAAAAGATCTTTTGCAGAAAGGTTGGCTAGAGATTTCTTGTAAAAACACTAGCCCCGCTCAGTTCATAATGAGAATATTTTACTCCTTATTTTATTCTATGTATTATTTTCATTATGCACATAAGGGAGGAGCCGTATGAGATGAAAATCTCACGTACGGTTCTGGAACGGAGATTCTTTGAATTGAATGACGACCGTAACGAATGTCTGCTCAATCCGAAGGAAATTATGCAGAAGCTTTACAGAATTATTACGAAGCTATGCGGTTAGAAATTGATCCCTATGATCGAAGTTATATACTCTATAATATAGGTCTTATTCACACAAGTAACGGAGAACACACAAAAGCTTTGGAATATTATTTTCGGGCACTAGAACGAAACCCTTTCTTACCACAAGCTTTAAATAATATGGCCGTGATCTGTCATTACGTGCGACTATCTCCACTATAGAAAGAAAAAAAAAAAAGACCAAAATTTACTAGAAATTCACTAGAAATAGGCTTTCTACATATGCATCGTCCAAAACAACGATTTTTATCAGCTGTAGCAAATAAAGTAACTTCATATAAGTAAAAATATGAAAAAAAAAATATGCCTAGATACTTGCTTCTATGGATAACAGATC
>CAOJCR015832469.1:62500-65000 GCA_948330485.1 Euphorbia neoarborescens
GCGTGCTTCTGTTGGGGGAAAATTCAACAAATTATATCAGCAAAAGGGAATAAGGTACTTTGCGTCTTTTGTTGATGAGGCGACACCCGGATTTGAACTGGGGAAAAAGGATTTGCAGTCCCCCGCCTTACCACTCGGCCATGCCGCCAAGACGACAGAAAATAGACAAAAATATCGTCCTCCTTTATTTTGGAAAGGGGGACTCTTTTTTTTTGTACTTGCACCGTGAATCCCATTTTTTTTAATCCCTTTCCAAAATTCCGAAAAATAAATCCTTCTTTTTTTTTTTTTTTGATTGGATTTATTTTTTCAATTAATTTTGTATAGTATTTCAAAACATACACTATTAAAATTCTTTCTGCTTTCTATATGAAATAAAAAAGTGATTTTTCTTTCACAAAAGACAAAATTAAGGACAAATTTGAACCATTAACTATTGACTGTGAATTTACGAACGATTCGTGGATTTGAATCGAAAATTGTATTTCCCTAATCTTAATGATATCGTAATGATATCAGAAAAAAAAAAATGGATACCTAACCAATCAGTATTGATTCTTTTCAATACAAAATTATTCTCAATTTGAATTATAACACCAATTATGGGTATATGTAAACCCTAGAACATAAAATTTTACACAGATAGCTAATCTGATATCTTATCTGTCTAGAATTCCTCTATCAAAATGTGCTGTCAAAAATGGAACTGCAGTAAAGGGGAAGACAGGAATATATACATAGCTCTATCTAGTTCTATCTGGATATGCTTAATAAGCCTTCTTATGCACTTCAACAGTTTTGTTTATATATTCTTTTATATATTCTATATAATTAGAATATTCTATATAATTAGAAATAATTAGAATCGAATTTAATATTATATATAAAATAATTATATATAATTATATATTTATATATAATTATATATAAAATAGAATTATATTAATTATATATATAAATACATATATATATATAATATATAAATCGAAAATATATACAAATAAAGAAAAATACATCTTTTCTATGTATATGCAATTTTTTTTTTGAATTAAACAAAGAAATCCACGAAAAAGCTAACTAAGTCTTAAAAAAAAGAAACTTTCTAGTGTTTCTGATTATTGGTTCTTTATCCCATCGAAAGATGAAATCCTGAATCCATATCCATTTATTTTATCCATTTATTTTAGGGATATTCCAATCATATTGGAATATGTAATATCATAATAATGGTATAAATTAAATCACGTTTTGTTTTGCTATTCTATACAAAATTTCCTAAGTCGAAGTTAAGTGTAATTTCTCAACCCCTTTCCAGTTGTATTTCTTGCAAATTCGAATTTGAGTATAAAATTATCTTTATTCCACCGTTCATATGTATTTCATACATTCCATATCCATCTATGGAGTTAGATAAAATTTTATGCGATTCTGTAAACAGAATAAAAATTCTATCATTGCTAGATCGATCTATATAATTGAATTGAATGAGGCACGATCCAATAATGAGATTTTTAAAATAGTTAATAAACGGGAAATTAAAAATGCTCGAGGATGTAAATGAGGGAATGTCTACAATACCTGTATTTAATCAAATCCAATTTGAAGGATTTTGTAGGTTCATTGATCAGGGCTTAACAGAAGAGTTTTCTAAGTTTCCAAAAATTAAAGATACAGATCAAGAAATTGAATTTCAATTATTTGTGGAAACATATCAATTAGTCGAACCATTGATAAAAGAAGGAGATGCTGTATATGAATCACTTACATATTCTTCTGAATTATATGTATCCGCGGGATTAATTTGGAAAAACAGTAAGGATATACAAGAACAAAAAATTTTTATTGGAAACATTCCTTTAATGAATTCCCTAGGAACTTTTCTAATAAATGGAATATACCGAATTGTAATCAATCAAATATTGCAAAGTCCCGGTATTTATTACCGCTCAGAATTGGATCATAACGGAATTTCGGTCTATATTGGGACTATAATATCAGATTGGGGGGGGAGAATAGAATTAGAGATTGATAGAAAAGCAAGGATATGGGCCCGCATGAGTAGGAAACAGAAAATATCTATTCTAGTTCTATCATCAGCTATGGGTTTGAATCTACGACAAATTTTAGAGAATGTGTGTTACCCTGAGATTTTCTTAGCTTTCCTGAATGATAAGGAAAAAAAAAAAATTGGATCAAAGGAAAATGCCATTTTGGGGTTTTATCAACAATTTACTTGTGTAGGGGGCGATCCGGTATTTTCTGAATCCTTATGTAAGGAATTACAAAAGAAATTCTTTCAACAAAGATGTGAATTAGGAAGGATTGGTCGATTAAATATGAACCGGAGACTGAATCTTGATATACCTCATACCAATACATTTTTGTTACCGAGAGATATATTGGCAGCTACAGATCGTTTGATTGAAATGAAATTTGGAATGGGTACGCTTGACGATATGAATCATTTAAAAAATAAACGTATTCGTTCTGTAGCGAATCT
>CAOJCR015832469.1:70000-89340 GCA_948330485.1 Euphorbia neoarborescens
ATACATTCGAACTACTGTTGGTCATATTTCTCTTTATCGCGAAATTGAAGAAGCTATACAAGGGTTTTGCCAAGCCTCCTCAGATGGTATCTAATTAAATTATAGAGATCTAAGCTAAGTAATTCTATGACACCGGCATGAATTCTGAATTTCTATGCGAATCAAGATCTAGAAAAGGAAGTTTCCAATCATTGACTCAAACCCATTGTCGAACCCTACTAAGCGGAATATGGAGGTACTTATGGCCGAGCGGGCCAATCTGGTCTTTCACAATAAAGTGATAGATGGAACTGCCATTAAACGCCTTATTAGCAGATTAATAGATCATTTTGGAATGGCATATACATCACACATCCTGGATCAAGTAAAGACTCTGGGTTTCCAGCAAGCCACTGCTACATCCATTTCATTAGGAATTGATGATCTTTTAACAATACCTTCTAAGGGATGGCTAGTCCAAGATGCTGAACAACAAAGTTTGATTTTGGAAAAACACTATCATTATGGAAATGTACACGCAGTAGAAAAATTACGCCAATCTAGTGAGATATGGTATGCTACAAGTGAATATTTGCGACAAGAAATGAATCTTAATTTTAGGATGACGGAACCCTTTAATCCAGTCCATATAATGTCTTTTTCGGGAGCTAGGGGAAATGCATCTCAAGTACACCAATTAGTTGGTATGAGAGGATTAATGTCGGATCCACAAGGACAAATGATTGATTTACCCATTCAAAGCAATTTACGCGAAGGACTGTCTTTAACAGAATATATTATTTCTTGTTATGGAGCCCGAAAAGGGGTTGTCGATACTGCTGTACGAACATCAGATGCTGGATATCTTACACGTAGACTTGTTGAAGTAGTTCAACACATTGTTGTACGTAGAACAGATTGTGGCACTCCTCGAGGGATTCCTGTGAGTCCTCGAAATGGGATGATGTCGGAAAGAATTTTTATTCAAACATTAATTGGTCGTGTATTAGCAGACAATATATATATGGGTTTACGATGTATTGCCATTCGAAATAAAGATATTGGGATTGGACTTGCCAATCGATTCATAACCTTTCGAACACAAACAATATCTATTCGAACTCCCTTTACTTGTAGGAGTACGTCTTGGATCTGTCGATTATGTTATGGCCGGAGTCCTACTCATGGCGATCTAGTAGAATTGGGAGAAGCCGTAGGTATTATTGCGGGTCAATCCATTGGGGAGCCAGGTACTCAACTAACATTAAGAACGTTTCATACCGGCGGAGTATTCACAGGGGGTACTGCAGAACATGTACGAGCCCCCTCTAATGGAAAAATCAAATTTAATGACGATTTGGTTCATCCCATACGTACACGGCATGGACATCCTGCTTTTCTATGTTATATAGACTTGTATGTAACTATTGAGAGTCAAGATATTATACATAATGTGCCTATTCCACAAAAAAGTTTCCTTTTAGTTCAAAATGATCAATATGTAGAATCAGAACAAGTGATTGCTGAAATTCGGACGGGAACATACACTTTGAATTTTAAAGAGAAGGTTCGAAAACATATTTATTCCGATTCAGAAGGGGAAATGCACTGGAGTACTCATGTATACCATGCGCCCGAATTTACATATAGTAATGTCCATCTCTTACCAAAAACAAGCCATTTGTGGATATTATCAGGATGTTCGTGCAGATCCAGTATAGTTGCTTTTTCACTACACAAAGATCAAGACCAAATGAACCTTCATTCTGTCAAAAGAAGAGAGAGCTCTAGTCTTTCCCTAAATAATGATCCCCTAAAAAATTATCACGTTAAACACCAATTCTTTAGTTCAGATTTAGTGGCTAAAAAAGAAAGTAGGATTCCGGATTATTCAGGACTTAATCGAATCATATGTACTGGTCATTGTAATCTCATATATACTCCTATTCTCTACGATAATTCTGATTTATTGGCAAAGAGGCGAAGAAATAAATTCATTATTCCATTTCAATCAATTCAAGAACGAGAGAAAGAGCAAATGACCTACTCCACTATCTCGATTGAAATACCTATAAATGGTATTTTCCGTAGAAATAGTGTTTTTTCTTATTTCGACGATCCCCAATACCAAAGAAAGAGTTCAGGAATTACTAAATATGGGGCTATAGGGGTGCATTCAATTGTCAAAAAAGAAGATTTGATTGAGTATCGGGGAGTCAAAGAATTTAAGCCAAAATACCAAATGCAAGTAGATCGCTTTTTTTTCATTCCCGAGGAAGTGTATATTTTACCCGAATCTTCTTCCCTAATGGTACGGAATAATAGTATCGTTGGAGTAGATACACAAATCTCTTTAAATACAAGAAGTCGAGGGGGCGGATTGGTCCGAGTGGAGAGAAAAAAAAAAAAAATCGAACTTAAAATCTTTTCGGGAGATACCCATTTTCCGGGAGAAACAGATAAGATATCCCGACATAGTGGTATCTTGATACCACCAGGAACGGTAAAAACACATTCTAAGGAATCAAAAAAAGTGAAAAATTGGATCTATATCCAACGAATCACACCTACCAAAAAAAAGTATTTTGTTTTGGTTCGACCAGTAATCATATATGAGATAGCGAACGGTATCAATTTAGAAACACTTTTCACCGCGGATCTATTGCAGGAAAAGGATAATCTGAAACTTCAAGTTGTCAATTATATCCTTTATGGAAATAGTAAACCAATTCGGGGAATTTCTGACACAAGTATTCAATTAATTCGTACTTGTTTAGTCTTGAATTGGGATCAAGACAAAAAAAGTTCTTCTATCGAGGAGGCCCGCGCTTCTTTTGTTGAAGTAAGCACAAATGGTCTGATTCGTGATTTCCTAAGAATCAATCTATTGAAATCAAAAATTTCATATATCAGGAGTAGAACTAGAAAAAGGGATGATCCATCAGGTTTCGGACCGATCTCTAATAATGGATCAGATCCCACCAATATTAATCCATTTTATCCCAGTTATTCCAAGGCAAGGATTCAACAATCACTTAAACAAAATCACGGAACTATTAGTACGTTATTGAATAGAAATAAGGAATGTCAATTTTTTCTAATTTTGTCATCATCTAATTGTTTTCGAATGGATGCATTCAATCATGTAAAAGATCACAATGTAATAAAAGAATCAATTAAAAGAGATCCTATAATTTCAATTCAAAATTCGTTGGGCCCATTAGGAACAGCCCTTCAAATTGCAAATTTTGATTTATTAAACCATTTCAATTTAATAACTCATAATCAGATCTCCATAACTAAATATTTGAAACTTGACAATTTAAAAGAGACTTTTCAAGTACTTAAATATTATTTAATGGATGAAACCGGGAGAATTGTTAATCCCGATCCATGCAGTAAGAGTGTTTTGAATCCATTCACTTTGAATTGGTATTTTCTCCATCATAATTATCATCCTAATGATTGTGAATCTTTCTTCACAATAATTAGACTGGGACAATTTATTTGTGAAAATGTATGTATTGCCAAAAGCGGACCACATCTAAAATCGGGTCAAGTTATAATTGTTCACATTGACTCTGTAGTAATAAGATCGGCTCAGCCTTATTTGGCCACGCCAGGAGCAACCGTTCATGGCCATTATGGAGAAATCCTTTACGAAGGAGCTACATTAGTTACATTTATATATGAAAAATCGCGATCTGGTGATATAACGCAGGGTCTTCCAAAAGTGGAACAAGTGTTAGAAGTACGTTCAATTGATTCAATATCGATAAACCTAGAAAAGAGAGTTGAGGGTTGGAACGAGTGTATAACAAGAATTTTTGGAATTCCTTGGGGATTCTTGATTGGTGCTGAGTTAACTATCGTGCAAAGTCGTATCTCTTTGGTTAATAAGATCCAAAAAGTTTATCGATCTCAAGGGGTGCAGATCCATAATAGGCATATAGAAATTATTGTACGGCAAATAACATCAAAAGTCTTGGTTTCAGAAGACGGAATGTCTAATGTTTTTTCACCCGGAGAACTAATTGGATTGTTCCGAGCAGAACGAACGGGACGCGCTTTGGAAGAAGCCATCTGTTACCGACCCATATTATTGGGAATAACGCGAGCATCTTTGAATACTCAAAGTTTCATATCCGAGGCGAGTTTTCAAGAAACTGCTCGCGTTTTAGCAAAAGCTGCTCTCCGCGGTCGTATCGATTGGTTGAAAGGCCTAAAAGAAAACGTTGTTCTAGGCGGTATGATACCCGTCGGTACCGGATTCAAAAGATTCGTGCAAGGCTCAAGGAAACATAAAAAGATGCCTTTGAACAGCAAAAAGAAGAATTTATTCGAGGGGGAATTTAGAGATAGAGATTTTTTATTCCACCAGAGAGAGTTATTTGATTCTTGCATTTCAAGAAATTTCTATGATACATCAGAATAAGCATTTCTAGGATTTAATGATTCCTAAGAGCGGATTCATCCTTTTATTTTATTTTAATTAATCGTGGTCCTGTGATTTGTTCCATGTGATTTATTAATAGTAATAAAGAAAATAAGGAATAGAATGAAATTAATTGCTTGGATCGTATATCAACATCCAATCTCCGGGAAAAGATAAGGTTCCATCGGAACAATTATTTATTTCAGGGTACCCCCTCTCTCTTTTTCTTTGTTTGAAAAAGAAAGAGAGAGAGAGGAAGTGTGGGTAGAAATGATAAAAAGATATTGGAACATTAATTTAGAAGAGATGATGAAAGCGGGAGTTCATTTTGGTCATGGTACTAGAAAATGGAACCCAAGAATGGCCCCTTATATCTCTGCAAAACGTAAAGGTATTCATATTACAAATCTTACTAGAACTGCTCGTTTTTTATCAGAAGCTTGTGATTTAGTTTTTGATGCAGCAAGCAAGAGAAAACAATTCTTAATTGTTGGTACCAAAAATAAAGCAGCGGATTCAGTAGCCCGGGCTGCAATAAGGGCTCGGTGTCATTATGTTAATAAAAAATGGCTCGGCGGTATTTTAACGAATTGGTCTACTACAGAAACTAGACTTCAAAAGTTCAGGGACTTGAGAATGGAACAAAAGACCGGTAGACTCAACCGTCTTCCAAAAGGAGATGGGACTCGATTGAAGAGACAGTTAGCTCACTTGCAAACATATCTGGGTGGGATTAAATATATGACAGGGTTACCCGATATTGTAATACTCGTTGATCAGCAAGAAGAATATACGGCTCTTCGGGAATGTATCACTTTGGGAATTCCAACCATTTGTTTAATTGATACAAACTGTGACCCGGATCTCGCAGATATTTCGATTCCAGCGAATGATGACGCTATAGCTTCAATCCGATTAATTCTTAATAAATTAGTATTTGCAATTTGTGAGGGTCGTTCTAGCTATATACGAAATTCCTGATTAATAATAAGATAGATTAATAATAAGATTAAGATAAAGAAATTATTTTGTGAACTCCATATATTTATTGATATATAATCGGTTACTATTTGTCAATCGTCCAAAAGAGATAAAAATAACTAGCTATATTATGTGATTTGTTGGTATTTAAAATATAAAATTTTAGTAGGCAAATAAAAAAAACGATGGTTGAATCAAAATAATTCCTTTTAAAGTTTTCTTTCAGGGGGTAGTATGAATGTTCTATCATGTTCCATCAACATCCTAAAAGGGTTATATGATATATCTGGTGTGGAAGTAGGCCAGCATTTCTATTGGAAAATAGGAGGTTTCCAAGTACACGCCCAAGTACTTATTACTTCTTGGGTTGTAATTGCTATCTTATTAGGTTCAGCCATTGTAACTGTTCGGAACCCCCAAACCATTCCAACTGGCGGTCAGAATTTCTTCGAATATGTCCTTGAATTCATTCGAGATGTGAGCCAAACTCAGATCGGAGAGGAATACGGCCCATGGGTCCCCTTTATTGGAACGATGTTTCTATTTATTTTTGTTTCTAATTGGGCGGGTGCACTTTTACCTTGGAAGATTATAGAGTTACCTCATGGGGAGTTAGCTGCACCTACGAATGATATAAATACTACCGTTGCTTTAGCTTTACTTACGTCAATAGCCTATTTTTATGCGGGCCTTAGCAAAAAAGGATTAGGTTATTTCAGTAAATACATTCAACCAACTCCAATTCTTTTACCCATTAACATTTTAGAAGATTTCACAAAACCCTTATCACTTAGCTTTCGACTTTTCGGAAATATATTAGCGGATGAATTAGTAGTTGTTGTTCTTGTTTCTTTAGTACCTTCAGTGGTTCCTATACCTGTCATGTTCCTTGGGTTATTTACAAGTGGTATTCAAGCTCTTATTTTTGCAACTTTAGCTGCGGCTTATATAGGCGAATCCATTGAGGGGCATCATTAACGAATTTTGTTTTGAAATAGACTTTTTTATCTTATAGTCTAAGGCAATCTATTCTTGTTCAAGATAATCTACTTATACTTAGTGAACATAAATATACACATAAATATAAAAAAAGTTTATAACGATCTAAAGGAATAGTAAAAACAAAAAGGAAAGAAATCTAAAAAAGTTTTGTCCTAAACGATCTTTTTCCTAGAATTCGTTTGAATCATTTATACCTTCGTCCAATCAATTTTTTTTTTGGCTTGATTATTTTGTTCATTCAATTCCAATCCAATTTTAGGAGTCATAATCTGAATAAGAGTTGTTTCCAACATGTGATTAAAAAAGGGTTTTTTCTATAGAGATAGAGCTATTTCTATTTCACTCGGTTTTATTCAATTCAATAGATTGACTAATAATAAAATATTAAGAAATTAAAAAAAAAAAATAATAATAATAAAATAACTTACAAGAAAACAAAGACTTATATTTCTATGCAATGATTCAGACTAATGAATTTGTCCATTTAGATTGATTGTATCCAAGTGGGATAATGATAAGGAAGAGAATAAAAAAAATTAGATTCAGAAAAAAATGGATTATTATTATTTACAAGAGTGAAATCAAACTAAGTTTATGGAATATATATATAAATAATGGAATAATGGCTATAACTCAATTTTCTTTTTGTGAATATTTCAGCATCTAAAAAATTTTTTTAGAATCCGATTGAATTTAAGATACGAATAGTTGGTTTACGTTATGGAAGAAAGACGTGTATATGCAATATTAACTATTTATATAGTTAGATATTCGTTAAAAGATAGGTCGTCTAAAAGATATATCTAATCTGCCCTGGAGATTTCGATAGGGATTTCACTAAAAAAGGGATTGCACTCCAAATCCCTCCTTTTCGTTTGGAACTGGGAATTCAATATTGAATAATTGAATAAAGAGATTAAATCAAGAAAAAGAATGAATAGTTCGAAATTTATTGGTTGATTGTATCATTAACCATTTTTTTTTGGTGCGAGGAACTTATCATGAATCCATTGATTTCTGCCGCTTCCGTTATTGCTGCTGGGTTGGCTGTTGGGCTTGCTTCTATTGGACCTGGGGTTGGTCAAGGTACTGCCGCGGGGCAAGCTGTAGAAGGTATCGCAAGACAACCCGAGGCAGAGGGAAAAATACGAGGTACTTTATTGCTTAGTCTGGCTTTTATGGAAGCTTTAACAATTTATGGATTAGTTGTAGCCTTAGCACTGTTATTTGCGAATCCTTTTGTTTAATCAAACGTATTTTTTTTTATTGCCTTGTACTTGCTGCTTGTTTTTTCGAATTCTACCAAGATTTCATTCCTAAAATTACTTATTTATTTTTATTTGGACAATAACCTACCACGGGAAGGACTCATTTGAGGATGAGGAATTAGTATACTAATTCGCTTTCTTCCTTCCCTCTTCTTAGTCCAATGGAACCCCCTCTTTTTTTTTCAAGGGAATGTTGGAACAGTCTATATTATTAACACGCTACCTGATAGCGAATTTGAAACGAAATTTTAATAAGAACAATACTTAGTAGAGATTTCCAATTGAAAAAAAAAAATGCATTTCTAATAGAAATAGAAAAAAATAGAATAGGTAAAAAAAAAAAAAATAGATAATTAGTCTATCTATAGTTTATAAGAAAAGAGGAGATCATATGAAAAATGTAACCGATTCTTTCGTTTTACTGGGTCACTGGCCACCCGCCGGGAGTTTCGGGTTTAATACCGATATTTTCGCAACAAATCCAATAAATCTAAGCGTAGTCCTTGGTGTATTGATTTTTTTTGGAAAGGGGGTGTGTGCGAGTTGTTTATTTCAAGAATAGGCTGAATTGAACCAGCTGCGTTTTTTTTTCGTTTTTAACTAGGAAAGAAAAGGTGCATGATCCCACGAATTACTTCTGAAATAATTTGAAAATCATCTTTAAGAACTATAGCAGTTCGTGATTCATGGGGAAATATACTTTGATTCTCTTTCAACCAATAGTGGGGGACCGTTAATATGGTTAAAGCTAAAATGTTTGAAGTCTAGACACAGCAAGGTACTCTTTCTACTACTATATTAATCCAAAAATGGGCTAAAACTGAATAGTTGGAAATTTTTTTCGGTATAGAACACTCATGTCGAAAAAAGGATTTGACCTTTTTTTTTGAAAAATGAGTATTTCACCCATTCTTATCCAATGCTAAGTCGATAACCTATGTATTAAAGTCAATTCTTTGGATTTGAAAAAAAAAAAAAAAAAAAATTAATTAAAATTAATTGTTTGGTCAGAATAGTCATACGAAAGGTCACCGAGGAATGAGAATTGAAAGAAGAGTCTCTCAAGCCTTATTTGGAAGCCATCAGGGAGTTGAGCCGAAACATCCCAGTCTGTCTTTATGAATACGTTCCTCGGGATAAGAACAGAATGGAGGATGCCTTGGACGCACTGTCATCACTTTAGGAAGGCCCAAGTCAACAATATTTACACCCTTTGATAGTGGCCACAGCCCCACGACCTTATTTTGACACTTCCCAAGCATGCACTCTTACGACAGACAACAAGCCGTGGTTCTATAACATAATGGAATATTTGAAGACGACCCTGTTCCCTGCAGAAAGTGATCCTTCAGATCAAGCTATTCTTCGAAAGCTAGCAGCATAGTTCAGGCTTGCGGATGGGTAGCTGTATAAACGAGTAGCCCAAGGTCTCCTCCTAAAGTGTCTATTAGAAGAAGAGGTTAAGGTAGTGATGCAACAGGTGCACTCCAAGGCATGCATGCCACACATGAATGAGATATCACTGATGAAGAAGATCTTGAGACAAGGTAATTTCTGGTCCACGATGCAAGCCGATTGTGTGGCAGAAGTAAAGAATTGCCATGAATGCCAAATATATAGGGATATTTCACATCTTCCTCCCCGTGGAGCTCCATAACCACTCAACACCTTGGCCCTTCTCTGCTTGGGGCATTGACATCATTGGGGAGATTTCACACTTAACCTCTAATGGTCATAGATTTATTGTGGTAGCAGTGGACTACTTCTCCAAGTAAGTGTAGTTGCTTTATATGTCACCGTCACTGTAAAAAACATGGCCAAGTTCATCGAATGCCAGATTTTCTCCAAATGCAAGATCCCCCATCATGTAGTGACAGATAATAGGGTTCAGTTTCAAGGGGAAATAGTGGCTTATTCGCAAAGCACGACATCGAACACCACCAGTCTTCATCTTACAGACTACAGGCTAATGGGGTAGTAGAAGTCATGAATAAGACCCTCAAGAAGATCTTATGCAAGATGGTATCTACGTATAGGGATTGGGCAGAAAAGCTACCTTATGCCTTGTGGGTTACAGCACTTCAGTCAGGACAACAATGGGAGCCACCCCGTACTCACTTGTCTACGGCATGGAGGCAGTCTTACCAGTAGAGATGGAAGTCAAGTCACTCCGAATAGCCCTAGAAGCTAAACTGGCAGAGACAGACTGGGTCAAGAACAAATATGAGCAATTAGCAATGCTAGATGAGAAATGTTTACAAGCCTTAGACACGCTACAATTGTACCAACAATGTATGGCCCGAGTATACAATAAACGGGTTAAGAAATCTTAGCAGCTAATCAATCCGGGTGACCTAGTATTAAAACATCTCAAGCCCTCACATGTGGATGCAAGGGGAAAGTTCAAACCCAATTGGGTAGGGCTGTATGTGGTAAAGAAGGTTTTATCCAAAGGAGCGATGACGATAATGGACATGGATAGAAATGAGTTCATGAATCCATTTAATCAAGACAGGCTGAAGATATACCATATGTAGAATGCCCAAAAAAGCCATAACCCTATAATACCTATCCAAACTGAGTTACCACCCAAAGATCCCAAATCATTCGAGGGCAAGGTAGTGTATTATGCGTAACCATTCGGAGCTATCTTTTGTTCCCAGATTGCATTTCATCAATGTCATTGTACGGATGTTTAGAATCTGTGATAAATGTTCTTGTGTATTGTACTGATAACGATGAAAATAATATATAAAGCATTGTTAGTTTCATGCTCCTCTGTCATACTTTTATTGTGCTTTCTTCCCCTCGTGCTTGCATTTTGTTTTCATACATTGTGTGCTCCTTTGACATCACTATTAAAAAAAGTAGAAATGAAAAATAAAGAAAAGTCTGCTGAAGTAAAAACCGGCGACTGTGCTTCAGCTAAAAAGTTAGAACAACAGCTCATCCAAGTGACAACCAGGGGGACCCTAACGCTTTGGGCAAAAATTAGAGCAGCTCGCTGGAGCAAAAACCGGGCAACCCCGGCAGTCCAAGAAAAAGTTAGAGCATTCTTATATACTTAGATTCCTCAATAGGCAGTAGCATAGGAGTATCTGTACACGCTTACTTCACCAGAAACTCCCAATTCTTGGTCATCGTGCATGGCTGAAAGCTTCAGCTTACGAGACGCAACCATGACCACCTTTAGGCCCCAATAACGAGTCCTGTCACTCTTGTGTTATCTCTAAAAACCGTTTCTATTATCAAGCCTCATTTATCACTACATCAAGTGAATTCCATGCATTCATGCATCCCCTTATGTCACATGCATGCATCCTCATTTTACTTACAATTAAAGGGGCAAAAGTTTTAGTTACCAAATTCGTCAATTGTAAGTAAAAATTCACACTAAGCCTTTCCATCCTTATTTGTTGTGTATCTCACGCACATGTTTAGCTAAGCACCAATTTTCCTTTGCCATGTCTTCATATGACGTTATGCAAATTTACCAAAGCCATCATGCTTGTTTACGAATTCAAGATGCATTTTAGCACTTTTCCATGTCTCCACGTGACATGATACAAACTGATCTCTTGCCGTGGCTTCAGATGACATAATTCAAATGTGTCAAAAGCCGTGTATCAAAGCGTCCTGCACACGTTACAGTGTAAAGGTCCTTTTCTTTTTATGTATGAACACAGCACTTCACATGTTCTTTTTTCCACTCATATGCATGGGAAATAGTCGTCGACTTAGTCAATCGTGTCCTCAAATTCGGCTTCCAAATTCAATCACACGAGGGGCAGTCTATAAGCACCGGGACTTTTCCCCTAGAGCAATGATAAAACCAGCTTTCACCGATTTTCCCTTATGACCACTGTAACAATGTGTTTGAACCCAAGAAAGCCAAGATTCTCAAGTTCGAGACCCAAATCATGCATGTTTCATGTTGTTTTAACAAACCGAACATTTCTAAAAAATTTCAAAATCGGGTCCGATTAGACCGAAAATCGGCCCATCGACCTGGACCCCTCACTTAGTCGAAAACTTAACCTACCAAACCCATTCTTCATCCCTCTCCCAAGTCTAATTTTGGTGCCAAAAATTCAAATTAAACAAGCCATATTTGGGAATTGTGCCCTTTAGACACAAAAAAAAGGAGGTGTGTCATGCTTCCTTATTTAGAGGGGACAAAAACCTTGAGTGGGACCACATGTTGGAAAGGGGAAAGAACTTAGTTGGTAAGTGAAGGGCTTCTACGGTTGAAAAAACTCAACTTCAGCCCCATATACACACCCTTCACCTCTTTTTCCAACCTAACAACACTCACTTTTTGAAGGGTTTTTCAAGTTGCCATTTTTAAAAGGCTCTTCCTTCTCTCTAAAAGATATCTCTCTTCTCCTCTCCCAAAACCAGAAAAACAAAGCCTAAAACCTCTTCCCCCTTGGCCATTTTCGAACCCCCAATAGCCTCTCCATCCCTCCTTTACCCCCTTTCATCTTCTAGCCTCTAAAATCCTCATCCATCCTACCTTTTCTCACTCATCAACCTTAGTCATCATCAAAACCTCCCCTTCACCACTTAGAACTTCACAAGTCCACTTATTTACACATCCTAGAAGCAAGAGTCTTCTCCCATAAGACTCCTTCCTTCTTGGAGTGTCGGTTTACATTTCAAAGACAACGTATTAGCTCGGGTGTTCGGGTCATGAGCCCTCCAGTGCACATTTGGTTCTCTACATGTCCACACATGGTTCAAACATGCTACAAGGGTAACTGAGCCCTAAACCTTATCTTCTTCTCTTCTACTTTCTGCTTGCTGTGATTTTTTGTTGTTCGGGTGCAAAACCGAGTTTACTTGAGGTAAAGTTACAAAAATGGAAAACTTACTAAATAACCCGTAACAATATCTTAACTTATTGTTGAACCCATAGAAATGGGACTTTGGACTGCTCCTGGACTGTTATTATGTGCCTGAGCAGAAATAGAGAAGATTTGGGGCTTGGAATGAACTAAGACGGCTTAAAAATGGGTTAATACGACTAAAAATGAAGTTTTTGTGTTTAGCTTAAAGACTTTTTAAAGGTTGGATTTTTGTGGTTAAACCCACGTTAAAAGTGTCAAAAATAGTGTTTTTCTGTGTTTCGGGTCTCCCCCAGGGGTTTTATGGCCTTAAACGGCATTTTTAAACGAAAAAAATTAAATCGGGTGATGAACAAACTTGCAGCGGACCGCGCTGGCCTTCCAGCGCGTCGCACTGAAGTTATAAAGTGTCCAGTTCATTTTTTTTACTTGCAGCGCGCCGCGCTAGCCCTCCATCGCGACGCGTTACATGTCTGATGCCTTAGAAAAGTTTTATTTTTCCCCCCTCGCGCGAGTTTTTCGTATTTTCGCATTTTCTCCTTCGTTTCTCACCCGATTTATACGTACAGTATATCGTTGGAAAGCTATTTCAACTTAGAATTTGATGGTATATTTATCTTGTCCTGGTTTTGAATTTAAATGTACTGTATTTTGCTTTAAAAGTGAAAGTGACTCGATTTCTATTTTGGTCTCTTTAAACTTTGTTTTACTCGGTATTTTGCACCCGAATACCACTTTTCCATGTATGATCAATGTATGTTTGATTTTGACGGATACGAATCATCTGATATTATACCATTCAGACTTAGATTTATTTAATTGTGATTTTCAAATGCATCTAGAAAATCATGCCTGGAAGCTGGGTTTTGGGCCGCTAAATCAGTACAATAAAAGGACTATGTCCCGGATATTTGACCGATTAAATATTGCATAACTCATAACTAAAATTTATTCAATCATTTTCTAATGAATAAATGTCACCGCAACCCTCCGTAAAATGAGCCAAAACTATTTTTGGGCCGCCACGAGACCATCCTCCGGCCCAAAATGTTCAACTCGATAAATCGCTTCGGGTTGAGCATCCCTTCTATAACATGTCCCCGAGCTATCTAACTCCCCTTTGCTTATAACATGTCCATTTCAAGCATGCGGTCTTTGATACATGTTTATTTTGTACAATTTATTTTTGTTGATGCATGTTAGATGGATGTAACTCCCCTTCCCGAGCAAATATATCCCATAGGCTTTGTTTTATTCGATATGGTTGTATATATTTTTATACTCTGCTTTACAGCTTTTCTTTATCGCTTTGAATGTATGTTTCCGATCACCTTAATTAATAATTAAAATCAATCTTAGGATGTTTTTGAAATAAAAGTGTTTCGTTTTTCTCAAGTTCGTCGATTTCTTTAAACGTCTTTTGTTAAAAGGATAAGTAGATGTCTTGTCCGAACCCGATCTCTAGATCACGGTTTTGGACTCGAAACTTAGGGTCTGAGCGATACCGTGATAAATTCCTGGGATGAGCATAAAACCGAGTGACGACTCCAAAATCATTTTCTAGAAATTCCAATTTGGATTTCTTTTCCAAAAATTTATTTTCCTTCAAAAATGGTTTTATTTTGATTTTGTTAAAACCCCAAGCACACGTTTATGCGCATACGTCATTTGGAGATCCTTCTTCTGAAAGCCTTGAGTCCCCATGGGTCCGCCTCTTAGCAAGGGGTACTAGGAAAGGAGAACTCCAATCTCTTGGGAACGTTTTCTTTTACCGCTGTTATTATCTTTTCATGACAAATCGCAAAAGACGAGTCACCTCACCTTCCAAAGGCTTTTATGATTTTGTTGTTTCATTTAGCTCTTTTCGAGTTACAGGCAAAACGCTTTTCAATGTCAGATAAGACTTTTTATAAAAATATTTTATTTTTCTCCGAAAGGTCATCCGCTCACACTTACATATAAATCTCTTTAAAAACATGCATGAACAGAAAATAAGTGTAGTGACATGAGTTTAGGGCTCAGTGATTACCCTTGAAGCATGTATTCCATGAGTGCTTGAAATGAGAACTCTAGATCCGCCCCGTTTATTACCGGTTTACCGAACAAAGTGTTTATACCCGATGTGTTGATTTTTACTGGTGGAAAACTCTTAAAACATGAAGGTTTATGAGCTAAACCTCCTATCCTTGAGTTTCTATGGGTGTGCTTGTGAGTTTCAACTTTTTGGAGTTTAGGGAAAATGAATAGGAAGAAGTGGAAGGAGAAGAAGAAGAAGAAGAAGAAGAAGAAGCAGAAGAAGAAGAAGAAAAGAAGAAAAGAAGAAAAGAAGAAGAAGAAGAAGAAGAAGAAGAAGAAGAAGAAGAAGAAGAAGAAAAAGAAGAAGCAGAAGAAGAAGAAGAAGAAGAAGAAGAAGAAGAAGAAGAAGAAGAAGAAGAAGAAGAAGAAGAAGAAGAAGAAGAAGAAGAAGAAGAGTGCAAGGAGTGTTCTTGAGGGAGTTGAGAGAAAAAGTTTTTTACTGTAACAATTTCTTTTTGTTGCTGGCTCTCGCTTGCCTTGCATGTCCTCCTTTCTACCAAAAAATGCATAGGTTTGGCCCTTTTTTGCCATGCCCATTTAATGCCCTCTCTCTCTTTCTTATTTCTTTTCTTTTCTTATTTTCTTTTATCTCTTTCCCATTGGTTTCTAACCTTGTCTTTGGCTGTAACTTGGGATTGAAAGTAGGTAATTTAGTTGGGTTAATGGGTTTTTATTTGGGTTTTAGGTTTTGAAAGTGGGTATGGGCCTAAGGTTTGGATTTTGGTCTAATTGGGCCTTAGGCCCATACACGTACACGTATGCTTGGCCCGTTTTAACTATTGGATAAACATTTGATTCGGTTCCTTATGGCACAGATGTTGGGGTTCTCAAGTCAACCTACACGGATACTGAGGTGTATAAAAGGTATTATGAATGGCATTTTCATCATTTCCCTGGGATAAAAATCTCGTTCTCACAACCGTCTTCGACGGTGTGATGTACAGTGCTAAGAATTGCTCCTCTAATTGATCATATAATGTCATAGATCCAGGTTTCAAAGATCGGTACCACTTAATTGCCCCTCCATTTAAGAAGAATGGAAATAGCTTCAACCGTACTACTTCTTGTGGCACTCCTACATTCCTAGCTATATCCGTAACCATCAAGAATCAATCCAAATTATCATTGAGATTATCGATGATCCCTCCACTGAATTGTCCATTTGTATGGATCAAATTCACCATGCTCACCGTGATCTCGAAGATATTTGCCAGAATAGGTGGTAGAATCACCCCCACCATAGTCCCTAGGCCTTTAAGGACCCATCAAATCAGTCATGGCTCGATTATCACTAGCTCCATCCTCTCTCTGAATCCATTGAGCTCATTTACAATAGAGTTATCTAGCTCTTCTTTCTTCCTCTACACACTGTGCTTCCTCCATCTGATTATGTCTTTTTCTTCTTAGAGCGAGTTTGCATACACCAAAAATAACACATAAAAATAAATCACATGAGGATATCAGAAAAATAGAAAATAACAAAAACCAATTATGCACAAAAACAAGAAAATAGTCACTCGAAAAGAATGCATAAATCAGCCGTGTACCCTAGGTTCGAATAGAGCGGAGAATAAACTCCCCAGAAATGGCGCCAAAAACATGATAATGCATTGACAGGGATGAAATTACTTCTTTGGTCACTTAACTCAAGGGAAGTGTACCCTGTCGTTGTTAAGTAATAAATCTGGCTCTTAAGTCCAGGTAACGATCTCATATGGAAAGTACCTTTGCAAATACCTAATCTAGGGTTTTATCATGTTATAGGCGATGAAATAATTCTAGAATTAAAACTAAGTGAAATTACTCCTAAGTGATCTTGTTCAGCAAACCCTTGTAACTGAAATCTTAGGAAGTCTCTCGATAGTTAGATGACCTGTGAATATAAATGTGGATGGACTCTACTTACCCAGTCGGAAACCAAAAAAACAAAGTAATGAAGGGACTCAAATCAATTTATAGGCACGATATAATAGTGTCTCCTACTCTAAGAAGCACTTAGGGTAAGATCCTTTTGTAGAGGCTACCTAATTCTATGAATCAGAAATTCAGCATGCTTATGTTCTGTAGGATTGTCAGTCCTCCCGGTTGCTTAATTGCTAGTCTGGTCACGTTTATGAATCAAATATATTTAAGAGCTTAGGAGGCTACCATAAAGCATGCATAAAACCAACAGAAATCACAAACATTAAGTTAGATTATCAATCACTGATTCGTATTAGTAAAGATGAAAGAAATCAATGAACAAAATCAGGAAAATATACCTACCATTTCACAACTAGCAAAATGAATAAGAAGATTGAATAAGTAAACTTAGGCCAAACTTAATATCGAATTGCCGAACTCTAGCAAGCGGTATATCTAACAAAGGTGAACCTCTATAAGAAAATTCATTCTCACAAACCAACTTTCTACAAAAGGGAAAGGTGCAAAGTAAAAGTAAAACATGTTATGATTGAAATCCCTAATTCATAATACAAAAAAATTGCAAATGCTAGGGTTCTTGAATATTTTCTCAAACAAAAGATAATGAAACTAAACCCTAAAAGTAATATTTATATGTTCTATGAAACAAAAACCTAAAACAAATCTAATTCTGAAATTTTCCTATGTAATCATAACGTGGCACATCGTGCCACAACCAGCACAAGTCGTGCCACTCCTTCTGTCTTTTTTCCTGGTCCGCATCCTGGCATGCCTTGCCTCGCACCATGCCACGCCTGGCAAAAGGATGTGCCCATTCTTCTGCCCCGCAACTCTGTATCCCAACACGCTATGCCCCACAGCATGGCACATCGTGCCACTCTTCTTTCATCAGAATTCTCTATTCTCAGACTCTCGAGCTTCGCTTTCCATTACGGATCCTTATTCGTGTCTCTCAAAGACACAAAACACCTCAAGGCACCAATAATACAGGATCCAAATAATCATAAACATAGGAGACACCAAAATCAAAATCAAGTTATACAGAAAGGTTGAAAAACTAATAAAACCAACAAAAGCTGAAAAACATAAAAATCACTCAAAAGCACGAAAGAAAACACACAAATATAATAAAAATATCACCAAACTATGCAAATTAATGCCAAAAATATATGGTCCAAAACGACCTTATCAGATACCAACTAGATTGAAAGATATGTCACACAAATTTGATAAAAATAAGAATGTTCTATAAAAATTTAGCAAAACATGCCATACAGATGTGAGCAGGCAAGGCTGAGGAGATAAGGGGCGGATTCGATCCCTTTAAAAAATTTCTTTTAAAAAATGCTTTTGTTTTTTTCCATTTTAAAATGCATCTACTGGAAAATTATTGGGGTTCTTGAGAGTCTCACGGTGTAGCAGAAGCGTCCATTTTTGAAATTTTTGGGTTTAAGTCCTAAGTACTGATGAACTTGTAACACCCCGAGTTTCTTAGTTAGACTTTATGCTTGTGATTGTGTTAAGACCAAACTATGTGTTAATTATGATGTATGTTATGTCAGTTGGGCCACTCTTACATTCATGGAACCCATGTATATAGTATGACTTGTTATACTAAACCCATTTCCCTTAACCTTTTTAATTTAAAGGCCAAGTCCAAAATCTAACCCCTCTTGAGCCCATATTTCCCTAACCCATGTTTGGACCCATTAAAACCCAACCTAATCCTAAGTGTTGGACTTATATATATATGTGTGTGTTTTTATGTGTTGGTAGAGAGAAAGGAAAAGAGAAACCCTAACACCCCCTTTCTTCCCCATTTTCATTCCCCTCCTCTTCTCCACCCTCATCTTCTTGTTGATTTCAAGTTTCAAATCATGGAGTCTCCTTTGGGGTTTGATTTTCGAGCTTTGATTCGGGTGTTTTTCGGAGGATTTCGGAAATTCTCACCCTATCTTCTTCGGTTTGCTATTCAATCCTTTATCTACTCTATTCTTTGAAGTAACTAAGCTCTTACCTCACAGTATTCTTGATTAATCTTGGTTTTATTGCTAGGTTTGATTATTGTTAAGATTGAGGTTGGATTTTGTCGATAATAGTTGAAGATAGGTTTGTGTTTCCTTGATTTTGTGTTTGATTGGTGTTATGGAGGTTTGATTGAGGGTTATATATGGATTTGGAGGCGTAGGATTGGTAGATGTTGGTGTTTTAAGAGGAGTTTTTAGTGGAATGTGAATGTATGTTTGTGTATGTTGTTTGATATGTTTAACATTCTTTGATTCGATTAATTATGGGTTGGTGTGGTTATTCGTGTGTTTTGCACCCCGAAAAGGGTATTTTTTATGTCGTGTTTGAGTTAAATGGGTGTTTCGGATGTTAAGGGCTTTGTTTCGGGAAGTTTGGATTGAATGTTGTTGATTTGTGCAGAATTCTGGGCTAACTCGCCGAGTTCTTACTGCAACTCGACGAGTTAGGGTGATTTTTCGACACCCGTGGCAACCAGACGGGAACTCGCCGATGAGTTCCCACAACTCGTCGAGTTGTGTTACAGAACTCGACGAGTTATGGCGAACTCGACGAGTTCCTTGACTGAAAGTGATGATTTTGCATTTTTATCCGTTTTTCATGGATTTTGTGATACAAGTTCCTAGGTATCGATGTGAGACACAAGTAACTATGTGTAACATGTATGTTTGGGGATGAATGGATTGAAATGAGTTTGATTCTCGAGTCTATGATTGTGGTATTGGATGGTTACAAGTTGGTTCTGAGGCAGACTCCGTTTGTTGATTTGTGGATGTGTAATGAGTCAGATCGCCGACCCAGGAG
>CAOJCR015832485.1:0-10625 GCA_948330485.1 Euphorbia neoarborescens
TGTGTAAAAATGACATATGAGAAGTGTTCTTATTCGTTCCATCTATTGCTATGTTGAACGTAACTTTGCCTTAGTGATCCTTTCTATAGCCATAATAGTTATTAATGCAATAGGCATCCATGAAATATAAATGTCATGAAAACAGACACTTGAAAACATGTGAACAATGTTTTAGTTTGTATACTGCTATATTGAGATATGTATATAGAAAGACACTGGTGTGGAAACACATAGGTGCTCAATGATGCAAATGTTAATGCCTACTTGATGTGGAATGGGTGTTTGTTATGGTGACACGACTTACTATATGAAATTTGGGATGTCTACATGACTGTAGGGTTTAAACCTAGTTTACCATGCATAATATGGCAAACCAACTAGTGCTGACAGGGTAGTCGTTAGTTGTTAGCATATGTATGCTTAAGATGGTGATGTGTGTCTTAATGATTTTCCACTATGGGGAAAATCGGATGAAGGCTGGAATCTAACTTGTACAGGCTTATGAATGCATGAGACAACTTCAACACAACATCAGACCATTCCCACATAGTAGGGTAGATGGATATGAAATATTATCATGAAATATGCAACAAGCACACTGACTAGCATTGATGCATTCAGTACCCCTAGACATTCAAGGGTAACAAACATGAGATATGTAGTCATGAGATAACTAATGATATAGGATGACCTTATGTGACCCTAATGCCTATATATGATAAATGTCATAGAAAATGATATGACATATGGATATCATGACATAACATATCGATGACAACAATATAAAATGCACAACGTGACATGACATATGGATGACAAGGCAATGTGCATGAATGGCATATGGATGACAAGGCAATATGCATGGCATGTGACATGATCTTGATGACATGACATTATAAATAACATGACATTTAGATGTCGTGGAATGGCATTATAAATGGCATAATGAATGGTATGGCATCATATGCCTAAAATTTATCATAATGTTGAAAATGTTAAGGTGTGACAAAATGACAGACGAATTGTAGGAGGTTGTAAGCCTATTGGTCTTACAATTAAAGGATGAAGAGGGACTTCTAGAAAAATTCCTAAGTACTGGATGACTAGTCTATGGAAGGTGCCTAGACACGATACCGATATAATGTTTGTAATGCACATGAGGCTGAGAGTAGATGATTGTACATGACTAGCATGTATGTATATGACTAGTATATATGCATATGAACAAAAATAAAAATAATGGCAAGTGGGATTATGATAAGAACTATTGTCAATGTTTCTAGCAATATAGATGCTGACCTAATGAAATGGTGTCTATCATGCTATGTGGGTAGTTCCCACATTTTTGTGTCAATGCTATGGTGGTGGAATTCTGCATGTCAAGTTTACTATATGTTTATTTCTTTAATTATATGATATGTTTACTACTTGGGCATGATCTTTCATTTTGAAATGCATTATTTATTTTGATAAATATGAATGATCAATTCGAGTTACTTCTACTTTGAAACCGTGCTTATTCAAAAACCCTTTTTTTCATTTGGATGAAATTTTGTTTTATTAAGAAAGATGTGAACAATCTTAAAACTTGGAATCGAAAACTTCTCTCAATTTATTAGCATGTGAATGAAATAAATTTTGAATGAAGCATTTTTCTTTTAGAAACTGAATATGTATTCATATAGATGAACTTGTTTTTGGCATGATTGCAAATGAATCCTATACTATTTTTATGGAACATTACAATGTTGATGTGTGAACATCTTATGCCATTATGTGAATGATGAATACATTTTACATGTCATGTGGATGACTCTAAATGTATATTCGTTTCCTAGCATGGTTATATGAATGACGTGCTTGAATGAACATGTATGTTCATTTGGGTGAACTGGATTTTGTCAAGATGCAAATGAATCCTATACTATGTGTTGGGAACATTGCAAGATTGATGTATGGATATTTTAATTTATCATGAGAATGATCCTCGAAAGCATGGTAAACTTTGTGAGTGTATGAATACATTTTAGATGTCATGTAGATGATTCTAAATGTATATTTTTCTTTGTGGTCGTATGAATGACTTGCTTGAATGAACATGTATGTTTATATGGATGAACTTGCTTTTGTCATGATGCAAATGAATTCTATACTATATGTATGGAACATTGCAAGAAATGACATACTTGAATAATTGATGCGAAATAAGCATGGCATGTGTGAACATGTATATTTATACGAAATGTGCATGAACAAACGTAAATGACATGTGAACATGTATATTTTATACGAAGTGTGCATGGACATACTTAAATGACATGTGAACATATGTATTTGATGCTAAGAGTTCATGAGCATACTTTGATGGACTTGCATGAACATGTGTGTTTCATGTGAAGGATGTATGAGCATACTTTAATAAAGTATGGGTAGGTATTTCATATAAAGAATGCACGGGTATCTTCAACGAAGTATGAATGGACATATTTTAGATAATATGTACAAACCATGTGTGTTTTGCGTGAGGAGATGCATGGCATACTTAGTGAATACGTGCATTTAAGAATGCATGAGTATGTGTGACATATGAATTTCGATGTTTAAAAATTTACTAGGTATGTTGAACATATATATTTTGTGTGAATGGGCATATGGAAATCGTGCTTATCAACTACATGCGTGGTGATTCCTAGCATGAGTTACATCGAAGTGCGACTTATATTTACAATGCATATGAATGCACAAAAAAGGGATTAGCTTGACATGAATGTTCCTTCGAAACAAAACAATTTTAAAACGTTTCTTCATTTCCATGGGTCAAACAATAGCATGTATGAATACCCTTCAGATGTCATGTGAGGCATGTATGAATATACTTAAATGACATGTATTTGATGTCATAGTGTGTGAGAACACATAATGATCATAGGAGAAGAATGTCTGAGTGTACCTTCAAAGATCATGCATAACGAGGTAATCCAAGTGACAAATGCATGGGTGTACTTTTTTGAATGCTATGTATGGACACGTAATTCATGTGGAGAATGAATGAGCATAATTTTTTGTAACTCATAGGGAAAATGCACCGGTATATTCTAATTCATGTGAAGAATGCATGTGCATACTTTGTGATGAATGAGCATACTTTTGAATATCATATATGGACATGTAATTAATGGGGAGGATGAATAAGCATACTTTTGAATATCAAGTATGGATATGCAATTCGTGGGGAGAATGAATGATCACACTCCCATGTAATTTATATGGAAAAACGTATGAACATATGGTAATTCATGTGAAGAATGAATGACATATTTCATGATGAATGAGCACACTCATGGATGGATATGTAATTTATGTGGAGAATGAATGATCATACTCTTATGTAATTCATATGAAAAAGGCATCAATATTTTGTAATTCATGTGAAGAATGCATGGGCATACCTCGTAAGGAATGAGCATACTAGTGCATGGATAGGTAACTTAAGTGGAGAATGAATGATCACACTCTTGTGTAATTCATATGAAAAATACATGAATATATGGTAGTTCATGTGAAGAATGCATGGGCATACTTCGTGATGAATGAGCATACTCATGCATGGACATGTAATTTATGGGGAGAATTAATGATCATACTCTTATGTAATTCATATGAAAAATGCATGAACATATGGTAATTCATGGGAAGAATGCATGGGCATACTTCGTGATGAATGAGCATACTCGTGCATGGACAGGTAACTTATATGGAGAATTAATGATCATACTCCTATGCAGTCGCGGAACCGGGAAGAAAATCATGGGGGACTGCTTTGTACCGGCACTAGTGATAGCTGCTCCACTTCTTATTGCTCAGCTTGCTTTTAGTTCGGCTGCTCAAACTCAAGAGCCGACTTTTGATGCTGTCGCTGTTCAAAGATCCCCGTCGAAACCAAGTAGTGATACAATATCCATACCAACATCTTTTGTTTTTAGACCGCCAGCAGTTTCTTCTTCATTGTCGACTTCTTAGACCGCCACAACTGCTGCTCCAGTTGTTACTACTGCTTCTGTTTCGTCACCTCTGAGACCTAGAGTTTCCTCCCCCACCTCTTTCACTCCCGTCGTCTCCTGCTGCTCCGAAACCGGAGTCTAAATCTCTGGTCTCAATGGCTGCAACTCTGAAACCAGCTTTTTTTTAAGTTAATCAGTTTAATCTTAAAAAAATATCAACAAATTGAAGTACAACTAATAGTGCATTACAGGTGTTAGTTTGTCAAGCAATATTTTGTTAAATTATGCCACCTAACCTCAATCTTTATTCCAAATCTGCAAATCCTAATTAGCAAAACATAATTTCCAATCCTAATTAACAGTACCAAGTTCCAAATTCTGCAATACCGCAAGTTTCCATCAAATTCTCTGATTAAAGCCAACTACAAATCCTAATTAAAGCTAACTGCATTTCAGGAGCTGTATTCTCACAGAATACACAACAAAGAGATGGCAAAGCATTAAAGTGAAACTAGAATTAAAATAAAGAGAAACTGTGATACAAAAATACAATTGTAGTAGTCCTTGGATTTATATTCTTCTTCATAAGAAACTTACCACACTGTCAACTAAAACACCTAAGATTCATTGTTTAGGCATCTTTTCTGGACATAAGTCCAAAAACGATTTTGATCAGTTAATCTAAAGCATCTTCATACCCAAATAACTCATGTTCATGACATTCTATTTTATAAATTCCAATAAAAAAAACTGACAGCTCAAGAGAGAATCTAGCAACTAAGCAAATTTTCACAGTATTATTCTGCTTTAACTCATATTAATGAACTCCTAATAAAAAAAGGTCTTTTCTTAATAATTTGGTGCAACATTTCCAATAAGAGGAAGCTCACTCTGCAGAGAAACATACAATGAAAAACAAATTAATCAATATCTACGACCCTCCAAGCACTATCATCCCTTCCGGTGAACCACCATTAAATTCTGACAAAACTCATACAACTCCAAATGAGCTCCTGGTAAAATCTATAGTTCCAGTAAAGGTTGAGTTCTTCCATCCTTTGCCTTCCAGAGCCAACCAAAATGACACCACCATTTCTGATTCAACCATGATAGCTAAGAAGAAGAATTCCAAATGCCAGCTCAAACCCCCTAGCTCAAACGAAAGCCGGACAATACCAGGTATGGTCGGAGGTCCCCACTTGGGGGTCCTCCAACCACCTTAATTTCAGGGGGTTGAAGCCCCGGTCAGCCCCCCTTGGTTCCGCCAATGCTCTTATGTAATTCATATGAAAAATGCATGAATATATGGTAGTTCATGTCAAGAATGCATGGGCATACTTCATGATGAATTAGCATACTCATGTATGGAAATGTAACTTATGGGGAGAATGAATGATCACACTCTTATGTAATTCATATAAAAATTCATGAACATATGGCATTTCATATGAAGAATTCGTGTGCATACTTCATAATGAATGAGCATACTCATGCATGGACATGTAATTTATGTGGAGAATGAATGATCATACTCTATGTAATTCATATGAAAAATGCATGAACACTTTAATGAATATGTACAAGAATACGTGGGCATACTTTAATTCATATGAAAAATGCATGAATACTTTAATGAACATGTACAAGAATACATGGGCATACTTTGAATATCATCATGTATGAACAAATGTATTTCATATAGAGAATGCATGGATATACTTTATGGATCATGGGGGGAGGATGCATGGGCACATGTGAATATGAGGATTATGTAAGGAATGCATGAGCATACTTAATGAATCGTGTGTGTATTTCAAATAGAGAATGTATGGATATATTTTCCGAACAAGTATGGACATGTAGCTTATATGTGAAGGATGCATGAACATACTTAGTGAACATGAGCATTTAAGAATGCGTGGGAATTTTTATGAAAGTGTGAATAATGAACGAAATCACTTAATGAATATGTGCATTTAAAAAAAAGGCATGCGCATATTTGATGAATATATGCATTTAAGAAATACATAGTCATATTTAATCAACATATGCATCTTGATCAACAATATGCATGGTGATTTCTAGTATGGATGACATTGGAACATGATAAAGAAAATTAATGGTTGCACAAAAATGTAGTTAGCATGACATACATGTGTATGGAATGTATCAGTAATGCACAATAGTTGTACAAAAATGTGGTTAGCATGACATAACATGGATGTGTATTAGTCATGCTTCTAATTAAGGTTCACACCAACATTTTTTGTCACAACACAAACAGAAATATACACATAGCATGCGCAATGCTATTCCCAACCTTATAACTCCACACAGTAAAGTCAGTCTCATTCCTAGGTGGGCTTAACGCAACTACCAATGCAAACACATAAGTTTAAGTACCTTATGGAAAGTTGCTAAGGTTAGCTATATGTAGACTTGGTCAATGGGTATAATAAAGCCTCCTATAACTTTTATATACTTCCCATAACATAAAGTTATGTTCCATACAAAGCATATGAGTGGATCCCCCAATAGGCGTCCTTATGATCAGACTATGGAACATAAGCGGCGCTTTCTCAGGAATCACCAGGTACAAGGGTGGTCCTAAAATGCAAGATCAAAATGAAGCATAGAAATTAAAAGAATGAATTCCAATTCTAATTTCCAAACTTATATTCGGTGTTCATCCAAAAACTTATCAATTTTAAGTTTATGAAAACTTTAATCAAAAAAAGAATTGATCCCTAACGGAGTCACCACTGTGAGAGGACGACATAATCGGGAGATGTTGTGAAGCGCACTGAGGCTTTTAAAATAAAATGTTACCAAATAAAATTCAGTTCAAAAAATGGTTCGCTTGGAGTCGCCACTCGGGTCAGCTCAACCGTGAAAATTAATATGACTGAACCAGATGAGGCCACCATAATAAGAAATCGAGATTCTGAGTTCGAGATGAATCACTTACTAGTTTGGAAATTAGAATTAAAATATGCATTCAAATAGACCTAAATTCATTTTAATTTAAGAATGCAGCGCTCAGGCAAAAGCAGGAAATTAAATCAATTCACAATATGAAATAAGTAACAACTCCATTAATAAATATTAATGTGAGCTTGCTTTGAGTGAAGGGAGCTCCATGAAAACAATACTCAGAATTTGAAAATATTCAACAGATAATGGAGTTAAATTTACTGCTAGATTCACATGATTTATATTACACAGTCACAAAGCATTTATACATATGAATATATAAATACAAGAGTGAAAGTTTAGAAAACATACCTGAATGCAATATCTTCCAACTTATGAATCTCAACAGTCAGTAAATTAACAGGGAGGTAGAGATATAAGCACGAAGATACATATTTATAAATCGATAACATCGAACAGATTGTATCCAGCATGCAGTAGAACCATCCAGTTATTCAGAATGCAGATAAGGGAAAAAAACATTATAACGAGCATACTATAGTAAACTGGGAGCAGCATACCTGGCAGTGTAAAAGCAAACAAATAAACATCACAACAACAAGGTATAAGGCCACTTAATCTAATTAACCTAATGATAACTGACCTCAAATGAGAAGTAAACTAATAATTGTATATCACTCAACAACAAACAGAAAAGTTCTTATGCCATCAACCCATTCCAATGCCAGCAATTATATATAGTAACAAGTAATGCAACATTACAATCAAGGTAAAATGACATAGATGTCAACAGCATTCCACTAATTCATCAAAATCAAATACCAATCTTAAGCTCTAAAGAGATATTTCTTAAAGAAATTGAACAAATACCAAGAGAAATATTTAAAAAAACCCTTTGCCAAATGGTTGAAAAATGTGATGCATCATTTTGAATGAAGAGGACTACAACCTTTTAATAGGTAAAAAGAAAAAAGAGATTAAAAGCTAATAAAAGCAAATAACTGATGTCTCTTAGTATTTCAATCATATTTTAATATATATTTTTTAATTTATTTTTCATTCACAATTAAATTTCCAATAGCTGGATCTATGTATTTATAGTGACCAGTGTAGCAATGTTTGCGATTATGTTTTACCCATACAGATTAAGTTTTATAATGACAACAAGGGCATGCAGTTTTCTTTGTGCTCCACCTAAACATAGCATAAGCTAGAAAGTCACTAACGGTAGACATCAAAGCTGCATGTATGTCAAACACTCGACAACTTCTCCCATATCATAAAAGAATATCGAGTATAAATTTTCTTATTAATGAATAATAAATATACTTAAAAAGTGGGTTGAGGTTTTCTATATCAATAGAAATGCCCCATTCCTGAAAAAGTAAAAACTTTATCTATTATATTTACAATTATGTATCATAAGCAAAGTATTACTCTATCAGTAATGTGAGAGCTTAAGGATAAAAAAAGAACTCTCTTCAATCCAAATCACAATCTTACAAAACTTAGATTTCAAAATCCAAATGAGAGATAACAAAATCAAACGAGAAAAGACGAAGATAGAATTTGATGAGTGCAACAAAATAATAAAATCGCATAAGAACACAAGAAATTACCCTGGTTCAGTTTTTCAGAGTAAAAAACCTACATCCAGCATTCAACCTTCACTTTATTAATCTTGAGAGGTGATTACAAGAGATGAACAGTAGAGTGTACTAAAATAGGGGTGAACAGAGTATATATTTTCTTATATATTGTAGTATGCCAGCTACTTATATAGATAAAATCTCAACTTCATTTCAACCGTAAGTGCCAGCAATTGATGAATCTATTAATCCCTTCAACGGTTACAACTCCTTTGTTGTTACACACAACAGAATTCTAACTTTCTTCAATAGCATTTATCGATTACTTAAGTCCTCTCTTAACTAATTAAACCAATTTAACCAATTTCTGACAACTCCAACACATCTTCCCTATAGTCAGAAATTCCTCATCATCTTCAAAGCTTAACTTAGTGAAGAGTGAATTCCCACTTTAACTATCCACTGGGATATTCACCAATTCAAATTAGCCTAAACACTTGCTCAGCTGAACCAAACTGATTGGTTTGGTTAAGGAATCAGCATAGTAACTATCACAACATTCTATGTGAAAATGGATATCTATGTTTTGTTTTGGCATGAAATACATGATTCTTTATCAGTGCCACCGCATTCTAACTATCACAGTAAAGAGTTACCCTTCCAGTTGAAAAGCCCATGCATTCCAAAAGACTCTTCAACCACAAAGCCTCTTTCACAGCATCACTGATGGCCATATACTCAGCATCAGTCGAGTTGAGAGCTACAACTGCTTGTAGACAAGACTTCCAGCCCACAGTATTCCTAAATACTTTGAATGCATACCCTGTGGTAGACTTTCTATTATCCATGTCACCAACATAATTAGTATCACAACACCCTTTAATGACTGACATACTTTCAGTATCAGTCCTTTTGAATATCGGTGCACTGGTCACAGTTCCCTGTAGATACTTCAAAACCTATTTCATAGCAGTTTAATGCTCTAATCCAGTATTTGTCATAAATATACTAATGACACTCGTTGAATATGCCTAGTCATGTCTCGAGCATACCATAGCATACATGACACTCCCAACTATGCTTGCATTGGAATTTAGATCATTCTCTACTTCTTAGCTTCAGTTGTAGGAGCCTGAGCCTTTGATAGCTTGAAATGGCTACAAAGTAGAGTGTTTACAGGTTTACAAGTTAACATATTATATCTTTCTATGAGTTTCCATATGTAACTTTCTTATGACAGCTGCAGTATACTACTCTTTTGGTTTCTGTGAATATTCATGCCCAGAATTTTATTGGCTTCTCCTAAGTCTTTAATTTAAACTCATTAAATAGAATCTGTTTAATTCTGTTCACTTCACTGAGCATTGTAGATGCTATTAGCAAATCATCTACATACAATACTAATAAAAAAATTTGACTTCTTTGGATACCCATTTAGAGTAGACATAGTTACCTTCATAATTTTTATTAAATCCAGCTGAGATCATGAAATTATCAAACATAAGATACCATTATCTAGGTGCCTGTTTCAATCCATATAGAGCCTATTGCAACAAGCACACCTTATTTTTTTTCTCTTTCTCACAAACCCCTCAGGTTGAGGTATATAAATCCTCTTACACAGTTCTCTATGAAGGAAAGTTATCTTAACATCTAGCTATTCTAGAAATATATCATAATGCACAACTATGGAAAGTAATACTCATACTGGGTATGTCTCACAACAGGAGAGAATATTTCATTAAAATCCATACCTTCAACTTGTGAGTAGTCCTTTGCAACAAGTTTGGCGTTGTATCATATTTGTCGATCCCCTAGCAATCTTTCTATTTTCTCGAATAGCCATCTATAGCCAATCAATTTCTGTTCTCGAGGTTTATCTACCGGTGTCTAGGCATTGTTTTTGATTAGGCTATGCATTTCTTCATTCATGGCCGCAATCCCATGTTCACTGTCTTTACTTTGCAATGCTTTATTATAGGTCTAAGGTACTGAGTCCCCTTCAAGTAACTCAGTATATGTGAGTGCATAAGTCACTAAGTCTAAATAACCATATCTGTAATACCCCGAGTTCCTTAGCTTTATTTTCCGTACCATCTTT
>CAOJCR015833389.1:0-13066 GCA_948330485.1 Euphorbia neoarborescens
AAGTTATGCTATGCATGCAAATGCCATGTCATGCATCACCACACAATGCTATATCACGTATCATGATGCCATGTCATGTACACTGTCATGTCGTGCATCATCATTCACATATTATGCCATGACATGCACAAATGCCATGCCATGCATTATACACGATGCCATGTAATGCATAATGCCATGTCATGCATCATCAACATATTATGCCATACCATGCACAAACGACACGTCATGCATTATCATATCGTGCCATCTATCATATACGATGCCATACCATGCGTAACAACATGATTCCATATAACACATCATGATCTAATGCCCTATCCCGCATCATACCATGTCATACACTGTTATGCACTGTCACATTTTCTTTGACGACACATAGTAGGTCATTTCTCATTTAGTGCTTAACGCTAGACACACTATAGGTATTACACCATGTTATTTCGCAACACAATCACTACATAGTTATTTATGTCATGTCTTTACCACATAACTCTTAGGCATCTAGGGGCATCAAATATACCAAAGCCAGTCAGCGCACCTATGAGCACAAGATTTTTATCCTAGGGCGATGATGATATCGGCATTCGATGATACCTTTTTACGCTCTCGTATTTGCTCAAGTTAGTCAAGAGAAGTCCAAAAACTCTGACATCCGTAACACGAAGGACCAAACCAAGTGTTTCTCGAACAATTTAGCCAATCCTATCCATAAGCATGTGGGCCTAAAGTCCAATTGGGCTCAAGCCCATTCTTTAGACCCAAACATTTAAATGGAGAAGGAATCCTTTTTTATGCCATAAAAAATAAAATTTAATTTTGAATTATGCAATGAAAGAAAAATGAAAAGAAAATAAGATAAGAAAGGATAATTGGGCATTAAATGAAGGGGACCGCATCTTTCACAAAAGGGGGTAAGACAAAAGAGAAAGGGGAGGAAAATACATGCCACATTAGGAGAAATGACTTTTTGGTCAATAAAATACCAAGAATTCTACACTTGAAAGGAGGCACGTTTTTGTCACAAGAAAGAGACTAAAAATTCAGAGTCTTGCTTTCTCTCTTCTCTCACTCACATTCAACTCCTTTATCCCTAAGGTTTTCATCTTCAAAGTTGAGACTCCTCTCCATCATCTCCATTATCTTCACCCTTGAGATACACATCTTTCTTACCATCCGAAGATCAAAAATCTGGTTCTCTTCTTTTTCTTTCAACCATCACCTTCTCATTTTGCTCTAGACACAAAAAAACACCTCTCATCTACTCTTCACCTTCTTCTACTTCTTTTTCTTGCTTTTCTTTTGAAAGATAAACAACAAAGTAAGAGGTTTAGATAATAAATTTCCTTACTTTGGTGTTTTGTCACTAACATCAAACTCATATTCAAACAAAAATGCTTGTTTCGGTCTTTGACAGAGGAAACCAGAATAACTCGGACTCTCAACCCAACTCGTGGAATACATATCAAGAAGGTAAAATCTGAGACACAAACTTTCATTTTCTCACATTTGCCATGTAGGTAGTTCATTTTGACATGTTTATATTTGGTTTCACATTTTGGTTTTGTTTAAATCGAATAAACTAAAAAATCAGAATATTGGTCGGGAAATGCAAAATATTTCGAGAAAATGGGTGAAAAATAACTAAAGTTTCACTCTTTATGACTTATCTTTATGTACCTTGACTGTTATAGAGATCATGAGGACAAACTCGGACTTAAAAAGGGAAAAACCCGGATCTAAAATATGTTAAAGCGAACTAAAATGAACTTGGAGAAACATGTCATTTTTCGTGTTTAAGACCTTAAAAATGTGAGTTTTGATGTTAAAATCACCTTTGGACTCGTTAAAAATGGTTAAAATTGGAACCTCGGGTGTCCCGAAGTGTTTTTGTGTTCCTAAACAAAGTTCTTAATAAGAAAAATGAAAAAAAATTGCTTTTGGGATATCGGAGCTTGTACTCGGCGAGTACTGACCATTACTCGGTGAGTACAGGCTCATTTTTGGCTATTGGAGCCTATACACGATGAGTATTGACCTGTACTCGGCAAGTATAGGCTCATTTTTGGCTACTGCAGCTTGTACTCGGTGAGTACTGACCTATACTCGGCGAGTACATGCTCATTTTGGGCTATAAATTTTTTCGACCCCGTTTTTCTATTTTTCCTATTTGGGTTGACTTCACTCCTAAATAATACACGTATTTCTTGCATTATATGTCAAAAATAAGAGTTTTTCAACCATGCATCCCACGAGCACTCTTACCGTTTTTTCCATTTTTATTTACTTAATGTGATTCCGATGAGTGCTGATAAATATACGCACTATATACTTGCATGTGTAACCTAGATTTAATTTTGTGTTACATGCATTTGTATCTAAAAAACCGTGCCAAGAAGCTGAGTTTAGGGTTGCTAATACCAATTAGGGGTGAGCAAAACACGGATCGGTTCAAAAACCGAACCAAACCAAAAACTAAATAGAGCTATTTTTATAAACCAAAACCAAACCAAACTTTATTTGGTTCAGTTAGAACCAAACCAAACTAATTCGGTTCGGTTTCGGCTTGGTTTCGGTTTGAATCGAATTACAAAACTACAATTCATTATAAATTTATTTTATGATATATAAAAAAATTTATAATATAAATTAACTATAATGTCTAGTAAATAAAGAATAAATTAATCAAAGTAAAAAATATGAAATTTGTTGTATTTTAACAAGTTTAAATAATTTAAATGTATCGCTCTAATTCAAGTCTATGTTTTACTAAAAAAATTTATCAACTGATTAAATTTAAATCTAAAAATTAAAAATAAAAAATTTAATTAGTTAAATAGTCACAATTATAAATATTTAAATCTTTTGTTAATAGTATATAACAACAATCATCGAATTAAATTAATAATTTTACAAATTAACATAATAATAAAAATAATAAACGAATAAAATATTTGAATATGATATTTATAATTTTAATTTTTAACAAAAATTTATAATTTTTGTTCGATTTTTGGTTTTTTTGGTTTGTGAGCTAAAAAGCCGAAAACGAAACCGAAAAAAAAATATGAATAATATAAAAACCAAAACCAAATCAAAAAATATTTGGTTTGGTTTGGTTTTTTCTTTCGTTTTTTGTTACGGTTTGGTTTTGCTCACCCCTAATACCAATGAATGAAGGGAATTATTTTATGGATACCCGACTCACAAAATTTCATGTTTCAAACTAAAATCTAGCCAAACGTTTTCTAAGATAACAATCACCACAATTCTATCTAAAAATAGCCAAAATGTTTTCTGGCCCATCTTTCAATGTAAACCGTTTGATCCAACTAACCGAGTTGGACCAAACGTCCCCCTAAATAAATGACCCCGAGCTATTGTTTTCCCCCTTCTGTATACATATCCATTTCAAGCATGATGTTATACAAACATGTTTACTTTTAAGCTCTAATCGAGCATGTATATTTATATAATGTGTGGATGTATAGCTTGTGTGAATGGTTTATAGTTATGCGTATATTTTTACTGCGTTGTTTATTACTTTTGTGCACTTGTTTACATTAAACTCAAACTAAAATCAATCTAGGTGGTTTTAAATAAAATACTTCGCTTTCTCAAACTTTAAAATTTTGAAAGGAATTTTTGACAAGGCATTGAAAGAATCTTTCAAAAGGTATTAAAGAAATCGACAACATTTCCAACCAAAGTGTTTTTATATCCATTTTCATGGATTCTTTATTTTTATATCTTTGCATTGTAGTAGACACACCCATTGCACGCACCACTTTAGGACTACCATACTTACCCCGGTTTTCTCAAGAAAGTGTCGCTTGTGTACCTCTACCTTGCCAAGGGCATATATTGGGAAGCCACTGATAGCCTTGTCCCTTAATCTTCTCGTTCAAACATATTTGGGGAGAGAAAGAAGGTATATATTGCTATGGGACCGTCCTTTGCTATCCTGATTTGACTTTCCTGCATGTAGAAGCCGTAGCAACTTTCCCGAGGTTTCCAAAACATAAAAATTAATCTATTAGCTCTGCCTTTGCCATATCCACATCAATGGTTAAGAAACCCCTCCTAGAAATGGTAGAGACTCACCGACCTGCGTTGAAACATAGGTCTGCTCTCTTATGCTGTTTGATTCTATTTGTGTGTGTTTATATTTCTAAATGTAATATGACACTCTTGTTTAGACTTAGGTCTCATTTCCATGTGATCAACGCCACTTGATCACCCATCTTCATAGTTATGCATATAAGGTACCTTAGCACATATTACATGTATAACCCGCATTACTAGTCTAACTGAGAGCCTATGCTGCATTTTAGAGTCTGTTTGCATATCACGGTCTGTCCATCGTGTATCATCGCACAATGCCATGCTATACATCATACATGATTCTATGTCATGCATAATGCCATGTCATGCATCATCAACACATATTATGCCACATCATACATGATGCCATGTCACGTACAATGCCATGTCATACATCATCAACATGTATTATGCCATGTCCTTTATACATGATACCATGTTATTCATTACCATATAATGTCATACATTATCAACACGTATTATGCCATGTCGTACACCAAATGCCATGTCATTTATACACGATGTCATGTCATTCATTACCATATAATGCCATGTCATCCATATCATGTGATGCCATGTCATGCATAATCAACATATATTATACCATGTCATACCCAATGTCATGCCATACACCATCGGCATGCAATGCCATGTCGTTTATTACACATGATGCCATGTCATTTATATGCCATGTTGTATATAATGCCATGCCATACCCCATCAACACATAATACCATGTTTTCCATATCACATGATACCATGTCATACATTATACATGAGGCCATGCCACCCACCATTGACATACAATGCCATGTCATTCATATCATGTGATGTCGTGTCATATATCATACATGATGCTATGTTACATTCATCATCAATATGATGTCATGTCATTCTTTTTCGACACATAATGCCATATCATTCATATCACATGATGCTATGTCATTCATCATTAACATAATGCCATGTCATTCATACCATATGATTCCAAGTCATTCATCATAAAAGGCCTTATCATGCACCACAACATAATTAATGTCACATCTTGCAATGTAGTTTTTGTGTTCTACATCATGCTGCATTATACTTAGATATGCACTCTTCCTTCACAGTGCATACTAGGTCCTTTTTCATTACATGTTCAACACTAGGACAGTCTAAGAGTTGCACTATATGGTTCCTTAACATGATCACCTTATGACTATGTAAGTCATGCCTTTTCTCAAACCCTTAAGTGTCTAAGGGCACTGAGTGTATTGGAGCCTGTCAGCTTGCCCGTTGTATATTCTTAGCCTCCCTCATGCATTGATTGGTCCAAACTCTATGGAATTGGTTTCCACCTACATATGGAAGTCAACTCATGCACTCACGAGTCTACGCGAGTTAGATTACAGACTTCGTCAGATTTCTCCTATGGTGGGGTAAATCCTTAGGACACGCATAGTCACACGCTCTCACGTACTAACTTCTAAAAACTAACATGAAACTAACCCATGCATTGCACCATATGTATATTGTCATCATCTTCAGTATACATCCATCAATGTTACCCGAGTGACCACATTTTCAAATAAACATACTATGTAACTTTTTGTCAAAACCTACTTGGGACCGTATGTGTATATTTCTAAACATGGTACTCTTCATCCTTTGGTTAACATCTTATATCTCATTTGTACCTTCACACTCTGTAACAACCCATATTTTCTCTTTGTATAGCCATTTAACATTCTTTGGGATATGATTTCATAATCATACGCCTAGGATATCGTTGTTTGACAAGCTTCACATTTTTAGATACCTTCTCATAAAATCTAGGTGCCACACATACGTGTGGTATTACACTAGCACTTTTTCATGTTGCCACATGCATTTCTTTTCGTGTTCCATAGTATACATCACCCACTTTCCATCTCACTAACCCTCTTTATTGCAACCATGCATCGTTTTCTTATAATTGCATATCATAACATTCATTCTATTTATATAGGTCAGGGTTTCTATAAATGTTCCCAAAAGCCTTTACCATTTTGGGCCAAGTCCTATTCCACTCTTGCAGGCCAGGGTTCTATCAATGTTCCCAAATGCCCTCATCTTTTTGGGCTAAGTCTGATTTCATTCATATGGGCTAGGGTTCTATCAATGTCACCTAATGCCTTTGTTATTTTGGGCCAAGTCCCATTTCACCTAAGCAGGCCAGGGTTCTATCAATGTTCCCAAATGCCTTCATCATTCTAGGCCAAAGCCCATTTCTTGTGTTAGGTTAGGTTCCTCACCGGGGTACTATCTTGGACACACCTTCTTTATTAGATCCTTGTTCCACCCATGGTTTGGAACCTGATGCCCTAACCTCAGGTTAGGTGCTGCTCTCATGTTCAGTGTATGGGCTGGGTATATCGATATACCAAATGGACTTGGCTGCCTGGAGTTCCATATCGGATTCTATTTGGTGGTATTTTAGTTTTAGAGGGTACTAATGTAAGTCCCAATAATAGCTCGACGATTGGTAAAACACTAAGATTTAGTGATATAGATTATAAGTCCAACTGCATGGCATCTGTCCTAAACCTATAGCTTTATATCATCGATGTTAGTCCCCTTGATTGGGCATTCAAATGAAGCCCTTAGCAGTCTAAGGAAACTTTCAAGTGCGAGTGATGTCATTTAAAATGGCTAAATCCCTTGGAACATGTAGGGTTCTTGAGACATTAATTGGGATCTAAATGTAGACTCGTTCGGCGAAGCGCGATAGCCTGTCTACCCGCCAAATCATCTACCTCTCCTGAGACTGTGAAAAGTTGATTATTCATATACTTATTGCACTATTCATAGCATCCCATGCATATTTCTACCGTGCTTTACTCAATCCATACTTTGCATACCACTCTATTCATTTAGAAATCTAGGATCAACCTCACTTGAGGCACGTGCATCTAACCAGTATTGTTATGATTTAAGACAGGGGACAGCTGCCTTCTAACACCAGTCAGTGAGAATCCCAGCAAAATGAGCAACAACTTAGTCAGCAAGACTGGGGACAAAATTGAGGCTCAGATTAAGGGCACTAAGGGTGAAGAACTCGATGAGAAAGTGATCCTGATTGAGAATCTCAAAAAACCTGTAACGGTAAGGGAATTATATGCCTTACTCAACTTTGCCCAGTTTAGGGAGTATGTTAAGAAGGTTGTGGCTAATACCTTGGAGGCCCAAAAACGAACCCCTAAGGAAGGAGCACAGGTTAAGGGTAAAGAGGCTGAACATGAAGAGTGCTCTACTAAAATCCCAAAAAGGGAGGTGGTGCCTGCTGCGGAGAGATCCTGTGACTGTTAAGTGATTCTTGAGAAACTTGACAAGTTGGACAAGAAGATGGAGAACTTTATGACACTAATCTCAAAAAAACTGAGTATCCAAGAAAAATCTCAGCTTAAGGCATTGAACGCCCTGACACACACTATTGATGGAACTTTCCAAGGTATGGCTCAAGAGGCTAAAGGGACAGCCTCATGCTCTATACCTCGTCCACGGAAATAAGTGAATCCTTGGACTATCCCTTTAAAGAAGATCTTCGCAAGGTGTAGAAATGCGGGCTTACTAAAGAATCTGAAACCATATGTAGCTCCCTCTAATGCAATTAAGGATAACTTTTGACTCTACCATGTAGTTGTAGGGCACAAAACTACAGAATGTGTCAGGCTTCACAACGCCATTGGTCAATTGATCAAGGAAGGAAAGATTCCAGAACCACCTTTAGGTTAGACGAGACTCTGCTGCAAAAGATTTGGTTGATGGCACCGGTGTCAGGAATGAAATTTTCTTTTTGTTCCTTTTTGTGTGATGTATCTGTAAGCCTTAATTTGAACCACTTGTCTTTCAAAACTATTAATGCAAAACTTTCATCTTTTGTTTACTTGCATGAATTGTTCCCGGATGGGTCTATGCATTCATTTAAACACTCATGTAATATATCAACATTCACAATGCATCATTGTATGTGAGTAATCTCAAAACTTTGAACAAGTTAAAATGGTACATCTATCGCTTGACTAAACACCTAGGAAAAAGAAAGAAAAAAAAAATAATAACAAGAATGAAAGGGAAGAGATTCCTCCAACATCCACGAGGATGCAGGCATTATAGAATGCAGGAGTTCAGACATATACTCCACCCTCACTGGCAAAGGAGAAATAGAAGCACCTTAGGCTCGGATAAGTCGTACTAAGGCAACCTTCCCAAGAGATACGATTCATGAAGAAGCCGAGGCAAACACTAGTTACATGTTCAAAGGGTACGACACTTACGAGCATCATGCCAAGGCACTAGATCAAGTCATGGTCAAATTCTTAGGATGCGGCTTGTCCCTACCTCCTGAAAAATTCACATTTGGGAACTCCTAGGCCCTATTGAAGTGTTAAAGTCATAAAAAAACTTCAAATGCGAAATACCTTTGATTAAATCCAAACCCCGATTGACAAACACCCTTGGTGAAACCAAAAAGATCATCCCATGAATCAAGGCAACCCACAAATGCACTTATCCTCCAATGCCCTAAATTGGGAAAACCTTAAACCCTCTCTTCTAATAATGAAAGACCATTAGTAGAGGCAATGCTGATCTAAGGAAGATGACCATGCATACTTGATTTACTTCCTTGGTGGAGATGCTCTCAACTATGGGAGTTGTGATGTAAGGTTAAGCATATTTATGCTCTAACACTTCGGCTGAAATCGAAGCAGTACCATCCCTTCCCATCTTATCAAGCAGTTGGGATTGCTAAAGTGACCTCAACAAAATACTATGGTGGAGTCTCAACACTTGCAAACAAGATCCAAAAGGAACCACCCACGTTCATACGAGTACAACTCTCAATGAAAGGGCTATCAAAGTTGGGGGAATCTCTTACCCATTACAAAAAATACAATAATATTAAAACAAAGTGAGGTGAGTGACGTTAAATGGAAAACCATAAGGGCATTTGACGATGGGGGATGAGTTAAGCCATATATCCCACTTTCCTTATTTAAAGTTTAGATTAAACTCATCAATGTGACATTATGCACTTGAAAGTTTACATAAATACCATGATGAATGAATAAGAATCATCCATTTAACAATGTGCATTCAATATTGCATTAAAGGTTTTGAAATACATTTGTTTCAAGTCGAATCTTATGAAGGTTGCACTTCCCTAGGGGCATGTCATCTATTTGACCTCTAAAATCCATTCTTCTATTCCAAACTTAGGGGCATGTCATATACATGACTTCTAAAAGTCTTTCTCTTATCATAAACCTGGAGGCATGTTATTTACATGACTCCTAAAACCTTTCATTCTCTCTTTGACTAAGGGGCATGCCATTTACATGACTCCTCAAAACCTTTTATTCTCCTTTAACTAGGGGCATGTCATTTACACAACCCCTAGACATACAAAATTTCATTCTTGAACTAAGATGAGTCACTCTGGTGGTTTTACTTCACCATGTTTGGAAAGCTAACACAATTTCAGACCGACAACTCCCATATGAAATAGTGTCTGCTTAGAGGCAAAGTGAGAGACAAGCCACAGTGCAAAGGCCGTCCTTTCTAATCATTCAGTTAGTCACCCTCAATATCTTGACTTGAGTCACAGTGACAGTTTTCCAACCATCCCAAAGAGCTGATCTGATCCTTCATCACTAGGTATCAATGCCCAGACTTAGCGACAATGAGCTCAAGCTGCCAGGCCTCATATCAAAGATCAATACAGACAAGTGTTAAATGATAACAATACACATACAATTCAAACATACATGCATATGCATCTCATGTTATCATGTATATATTTGCATCTCATTTTTTTTATCAACGATCGAAGGGGCAAGAATTTTCATTTCAAACATTATCAATCGCTTGATAAAAACATCAATTCTTCACTCTTACCAAATCTTATCAACTTTCCTGTGACGAACCCATTGTGGTCAGGCGTACATCCATTGAGTTCCTAAAGACTAGACCCTGTCTGATAAATCTGGTTGTTTATTGTCATAACTCCTTAGAAGTTAGACAATTCGTTCTTTCTGCTTCTAGCTCATTAGACGGCTAGAGCAATCAACCCTTTTCTAAACTTTCCTGCTACAAACCCATTGTGGCTGAGCATACTTCTATAAAGTCCCCAGAGACCAGACTTTGTTTGATAAATCTGGTTATTTGTTGTCATAACTCCTTAGAAGTTAGGCAACCCATTCTTTCCACTTCTAGCCTATTAGACGGCTAGAGCAATCAACTCTTCTCTAAACTTTCCTGCTACGAACCCATTGTGGCCAAGTGTACCTTTATTAAGTCCCCAGAGACCAAACTCTGTCTGTTAAATCTTGTTATTTATTGTCATAGCTCCTTAGAAGTTAGGCAATCTGTTCTTTTCGCTTCTAGCCCATTAGATGGCTAGACCAATCAACTCGTCTCTAAACCTTCGTACCATGAACCATTACGGTCGAGCGTACTTCCATAAAGTCTCCAGAGACTAAACCTTGTCTAATAAATCTGGTTATTTTTTTGGTAATAACTCCTTAGAAGTTAGGCAATCCGCTCTTTCCGCTTTTAGCCCATTAGTGGGCTAAAGCAACCAAATCTTATCAACTTTCCTGCTGCGGAACCATTATGGCTGGGCATACCTCCATTAAGTCCCCAGAGACCGAACCTTGTCTAATAAATCTGGTTATTTATTGTCATAACTCCTTAGAGTTAGATAACCCGATGTTTTCACTTCTCGCCCATTAGGTGGCTAAGAGCAAATCTCAATTACCCCAAACCTTCCTTCTACGAACCCTTTGTGGCCGGGCTTGCCTTCATAAATTCCCCAGGCATCGAGCTTCACTCGATGTTTATTTATTCATTATTCTAATTCTTTTAGAATTAAGCAATCCATCTTATCCGCTTTGGACCCATGAGTTAGCCAGGCAACCCACCTCTATCTCTTGATTCTCAAAACAACTATAGTTTGTGAATCAAGGTAGTCAGGTCTCTTTCATTTTATCACCGAGTATACCAAGAACATTGCACCCTTGGTACTTCTCACCCTACCTTGGGATATCTAGCCGTCCCGGGTACCATCCTCTCCCCACGAGAGTCAAACGTCGTCAAAGTTTGATAAAAAATTGGACCCCTAGTAGGATAAGACTCCTACATTTTCATGAGCTGCAAAAATATTGAGTGTTCGTAGCTTAGTCCATCAAGGGATATGTAGAATCCTAGACGCCACCTCTCACCACTAGGGTCGGATCCTGAGTTAAATTCGACACACATTTTACGTGTTTCACATGACGACTTTATCAATAATCGAAGGGGAAAATTTTTTGTCTCCAAAATAATTGATTAAGTGATGAAAGCATACATTATACCGTATCGCTACACTCATACTTTCTCAAAAGTCGAGTCTAGGGCCAAAACTAGCACAAAAACTCATGTTCCAACAAACCACCACACCATCAAGAAGATCTCACGATCCCAAGGCCAATGAGTTTGAATAACCTATGGTACACCTTTGGATTCAAGGCATTCCATGTTAAAGATACCTCGGGATTAGGGTAATTCTTGCCAGAGCAGTGCTGAGTCTTCAAGGATACTTCCTAAAGGATCAAACCTCAACAACTCGACCTTCAGGTAAGTATTCCCTATGCTTACTATCTTGTTCCTGTATTCAGATAATGAATCTAGTCACACGAGGGGCAAATATGGTCATGGGATTTTTATCCTAAGGTGAGGAGGAAACTGGCACTCACCGATACCTTTTACGCTATCGTATTCATTCAAGTTAGTCGAGAGAAGTCTGAAAACTCTGACATCCATAGTACGAAAGACCGAACCAAGTGTTTCTTAAACAATTTAACCGAACCTAGCCATGGGTGTGTGGGCCTAACGCCTAATTAGGCTCAAGCCCATTCCTTAGGCTTAAATATTTAAATGGAGAAGGAATCCTTTTTTATGCCATAAAAATAAAAGGTAATTTTGAATTATGCAATGAAAGAAAAATGAAAAGAAAATAAGATAAGAAAGGATAATTGTGCATTAAATGAAGGGGACCACATCTTGCACAAAAGGTGGTGAGACAAAAGAGAAAGGGGAGGGAAATACATGCCACATTAGGAGAAATGACTTTTTGGTCAATAAAAGACCAAGAGTTCTACACTTGAAAGGAGGCACGTTTTTGTCACAAGAAAGAGACTAAAAATTCTGCTTCTTGCTTTCTCTCTTCTCTCACTCATATTCAACTCCTTTCTTCCTAAGATTTTCATCTTCAATGTTGAGAATCCTTTCCATCATCTCCATCATCTTCACACTTGAGATTCACGTCTTTATTACCACCCGAAGAACAAAAATCTGCTTCTCTTCCTTTTGTTTCAACCATCACCTTCTTATTTTGACTCTAGACATATAAACATTTCTCATCTACTCTTCACCTTCTTCTACTTATTTTTCTTACTTTTTTTTGAAAGATAAATATCCAAGTAAGAGGTTTAGATAATAAATTTCCTTTCTTTGGTGTTTTGTCACTAACATCAAACTCACATCTAAACAAAACTGCTTGGTTCGGTCTTTGGTGAAGGAAGCCGGAAAAACTCAAACTCTTAACCCAACTCGTAGGATACACGCCGGGAAGGTAAAATCTGAGCCAAACTTTCATTTTCTCTCATTTGCCATATAGGTAGTTCGTTTTGACATGTTTATGTTTGGTTTCACATTTTGGTTTTGTTCAAATTGAATAAACTAAAAAACCAAAATTTTGGTCGGGAAATGCAAAATATTTTGGGAAAACAGGTGAAAAATAACTAAAGTTGTCCTCATTATGACTTATCTTTATGTACCTTGACAAAACCAGATCTGAAATGGGTTAAAACGGAACTAAAATGAACTTTGACAAAACATGTCATTTTTCATGTTTAAGACCTTAAAAATGTGAGTTTTGATGTTAAAATCACCTTTGGAC